>AZGZ01000003.1:427044-440484 GCA_001636715.1 Ascosphaera apis ARSEF 7405 | reverse complement strand
TCTGTCTCTCCTCTTCATCGCATGGTCTTGCCCAGGTCTTTTCCAGTCAAAGAAGACTCAGTCCAACACTGATTGATTGATTAACTAATTATTTGACAGACGATATATCGCTGCTTGTTTGAAAGATACTGGGAAGAGGAGCCAGAGGATATAAAAAAAAATCCAGTTCAAAGCACCAAAGAGTGGATTCCAGGGAGATTTACTGTATTCTTCCTCCCACCCCGCGACATTTCATTGCACCTCCACCAATACTACCAATATCCATACATATAACCATCACCAGCTTGCCGTTTGCCTCTGCCTCTATCTCTATCTCTACCTCTGCTGTTACTTGCGCGCGCGCCCACGACAAAACTCACCGCCAGCAAAATCTCTTATCAAATCTGCTGGCGAACAAGCAGGGGAAAAAGAAGCGGGAGATAGACGAAGTGAAGGGTGAAGACTTTATCAGCTCACCACAACCTGCGCGCATTCATCTTGCAGGGATTTCTTGATTTTCTGGATTTCCAAATTTCCCTCTGAACGGACTGCCTGAGGAAAAGAAAATAATCCCGCTTTCATCTCTACCACCATGGAGGACTTCAGGACAGAATCCGATAGCGAGTATTCCTCCTACTGGCGCGATTGGGTGAGTTGTGCAGACACCCGGGGGGAGTTTGCTGTGATTGCATGACATTGAGAAAGCACTCAGCTAATGCGGATTTTGACAGTTCTTTGCATCTCGTGGCAATGAGTACTTCTGCGAAATCGACGAGGAGTACCTAGCCGATCGATTCAACTTGACTGGTCTGAACGCTGAGGTTCAGTACTACCAATACGCCTTTGATCTCGTCACCGATGTCTTCGACTTAGATGCCGACGAGGAGCTGCGCGAGCAGATTGAGAGATCTGCAAGGCACTTGTACGGCTTGGTTCATGCTAGATATATCATCACCACTAGAGGTCTGCTCAAAATGGTGAGTCTACCCTACATACAAGCTTTCGACAAACACACACGCACTACATTTGCGGAAGGGAAATCTTTGATATTGACGGAATTGCTTTTCTTTTCTTTTTTATTTCTCTGACAGGGCGAAAAATATAAAAACGGCGATTTTGGAAAATGTCCCCGCGTCTTCTGCTCCTCGCAACATCTCCTCCCCATGGGTCTCTCTGACGTCCCCGGCCACAAGCCCGTGAAGCTCTACTGCCCTCGCTGCGAAGACGTGTACAACCCCAAGTCTTCTCGCCACGCTGTGATCGACGGTGCTTACTTCGGCACTTCATTCCACAATATTTTCTTCCAGGTGTACCCGGATCTCGCTCCCGAAAAGTCCTCTGCACGATACGAACCTCGCGTCTTTGGGTTCAGAGTACATGTTGCTGCTAGTCTAGCAAGGTGGCAGGATAGAAGGAGAGAAGAGATGGTCAAGAGGTTGCAGGGGGTTGGTATTGATGGTGTCTTCAGAGAAGATAGGATCACGAGCGATGAAGATGATGATGATGACGACGATGACGATGATGATGTTGAGGAGGAAGAGGAGGAGGAAGAAGAGGAGGCTGCTTTGGCTGATCAGCAGGGGCAGAGCTATGAGCAAGTGAACCAGACCAATGCGGCCATTGGAGGAATCATGGCGTCAAATCTCGATGCCACAAGAATGGATATGGGTCCGTGACCGCTGCGGTGGTGTCACTTTCAAAATTGCAAGTTGAAATTCGAATGATGTGCATTCTACTATCTTGGCCTTAGCAGGCGTTGTCTTGTCTATTGTTCATTTCTTTCTCTTCTCTCTTCTGTCGTGTCTCTTCTTCTGGTACAAGTCGGATGATTTCTTGGGGCGTTTTTTTCTGCTTTTCTCTGATACATTATCATTTTTATTTCCCCAACTACCTCTTTCTGCTCACTTAATGTCTTTTTATGCAACGAAAAAATATCATGTATTCGACTATCAATTCAATCTCTTTGTTGCATGTATGTATTGTATGGATGTATTCAGATGCATGGCGTTTGCGGCTGTTCAATTCTCAGCTTTCCTTTTTGAGGACTCCTTCACCCATTGTGAGGTTTATATTCGCAAGGAGGTTGGACTTCCTGTTCTCGAGATAGGTTCGGGTACAAGTATCGGTTTCCGACATTGGCAGCGTCCAGCAATTTCAAGTTTCCCCTCTGGACAAGGATATTGAAATGCGAGTATCCTCCATTGGAAGGAGAAAGTGTAAGACCAATTGTGTCGGGAACAATCATGGCAAGCCAATTCAGCCATATCTCCCAAATTGGCACAATCTTCTTCTTGTCAGGCGAGCTCGTACTCGCGGTGCCTCGCATATCAGCAAGTCGACACAATTGCAAACAAGCGCATACTATTGATGTGGTGGATCGTGCAGAACCAAATCTATCTTCTCACTGCGCCATCTGCCTTTTCCTCTCTAGAATCTCCCTCCTCAGATTCTCGGCTGCAACCTCAACTTCAATAACACCACCGATACTCTTTTTCCATGCATCTTCAAGTGCCACAAGTTCACCTTTCCCATTCTCTTGCCGCAGTCTCCGTTCCCTATTGATTCTGTCTGCTTCCTCTTTTAGATCCGAGATCTCCTTCTCCAGAGACTTGAGTATGGCTTCTGTCTCCGCGTTGGACGTTAACCATGCATTCTTGCCGTTCTGCTCCAGCAGTTTCAAGTTATCGGCCCGGGTAGTCAAGTGTGAAGCTGAAGTATAAGCGCGCTGCAGTGCAGATCGCCAATCTGAGAGAGATGCGCCATCGGCAGGTGGCTCTGGGGCTTCGTAGCGTGAAAGGTCGATTCCTCCCGTGAGCGGCTGATCTGCTGCTTTGCGGTCGAGTTCTTGCTGGATGAGGGGAGAGAACTTGGGAGATGGGAAGCTCGGTATTGAGGGATGAAGCTGTGAAGATGACTCTGGAGCTAGTTCTGCAGCGATGAGATGAGAGATGTGATCTCGCTCGGCTGGTGAGGGATCATGGTCGATATCTGTTGATGAGGGTGGATGGTCAGAGAGATGCGCGTGTAGAACAGATGATGCGCAGACAACTTACAAGGCAGCGAGTCGTGATATTCAGTGATGAGCGACATGACGACCTCCCTCTTCGAATAAGACTTTGTTCTGATTGATATCTTTGTCGTTTCTTGCTGATTGTTGTTCTTCTTGTTGTTCTTGTCGTCGTCTTATCTGTTCTCCTGTCGCGATGCGGAGTCTTCAATTAAGCTCCGCACCAATCAACGTCTCTCATTCGGCCTCTTCGTCCACTGCAGAATTAATTTTTTTTTGTATGCGACAGGAGAAGAAGAAGAAGAAGAAAATTATTGAAGAGGGAACAGAGTTGCAAGATCAACTGATAATTACATATCCTAAGTCTTTGAGATGGTTCGCAGACAGTTTGAGGAGTCTTCAGGTCGCTCGAAAAGACGGAAGATCAATGACGAGTCTTATCGCCCAGATAATGGTCATCATCATCAGCAGCATCATCAGCAGCACCAGCAGCAAAGCATCACTATAACATCTCATCGACAACTTAGGGATCTTCTGTATCCCCAACAGGGCGCCCAGGAAGTTAAGCAAGGTGCGCATACATTGAATGTTACAATATGTTAGATCTGTATACTAATAATCATCTTGTCTTTCCAGGTGTTCGTGCTTTCAAGGATTTCCTGACATCTATCAATGATACTCGCGACGAGAACGCTGCTCAGAGAACAAATGGCCTCAAAATTCTAAAATCATATTGCGACTCGCAATTCTCCAAGCCAGCAGAGGAACATGAGCCTGCAGTATGCTTCGCAGATATCATACAGACATGGTCGTACGGCGAGAGCACCAATGACGATTCGTTAATGTCCTTGATTCCATCGATCCTCGCATCGTTCTTGAAAACGATATCCTCTCTTCTTGAATTCAAGGAGTTCGGACTAGCATTGTGCAAGCACTTGCTGCAAAAGGATCAGTTACGACTCATAAATCGGGCCTTCCAATCACCCAAGGCAAAGGATCATCTAATATCACCATGTATCAGACTACTCACTGAGGTGGTGAGCTTTGATGGCGGTGTCAATGCGAAATTGGTCTTCGCCAGACGGGATATCACACTGAAGAGATTGGTTACGTTTTTGATTACGGGAAAGAATGCTGCAATTTTAGCCAATGGGACGGATAAGAAGAAACCTACACTACGTCGTATCGCTCAAAGATATGTCCTGGCGCATCTGAAGTTCCAGAATTCCCAAATGAAGGAGGAATTCTTGACACAAGGCAAAATCATGCGTTCGTTCTTGGAGGAAATCAGGAGGGATTCAAGGGATATGGTTATTGAAATCATTCACACATTAGATAAGAATGTCGTGAGTGACAGCACACTATCTCGCAACGCGAAAAGTCGATTCATGAATCGCTGGAATCTCGAGCGTCTAGTCACCCTTTACGGCTATGAAAAGGACAGTGAAGAACCTCTGACAGAGGGAGAATCTAGTGTTCTCGACGAAATCCACAAATTTTTGGTCAGCCTCTTCACAAATTCCGACAAAGGAGTCTTGCTTTCTGAAACAGGCTGGTACCCTACCGGCTCTACACCCGATATTCTACCACCAAACGATAAAGAGAGTATCTCCCTTGGGCTAAACTCGCCAATGTACATCGACAAATACCGCGATGCCGTGCCTGTACGCAACGGAAATCTGTCCGCCCTAATTCAGGTTCTGCGCCCCGAGTCAGATACGCTGCAGATGGAATTGCTTCTTAAAATCTTCCGTGCAGCGCCAGAGTTAGTGTACGATTACTTCTCGAAACGCACCATGTTCACGTCGGATCCAAAGCCTACCCCAGCATGGCTAGGAGAGTCGACATTCTTGTTCAGTACAATCCAGCTCCCTGCATTGAAGGACTGTGGGTGGAAGGATTCTGCGCAACGTCCTGTGGTCATACCGCCGCCAGCATTTGTGGTTATCGAGTCAATCATTCCACGTCCACTAACGCAAAAGATCTTGACGAGATGTCTCAATCAAAACACGGACGTGGTCACAATCTTCGCTGTCAGAATTATTACCCTGGCATTGAAGAAGATGCAAGCCGTGTTGCGGATATTCAATCAGAAGAGAGACTTTGCTGATACAGAATTGTGGGAGCAAGCGTCAAATCAATTACTTGATTTGTTCACGCAGAGATGCCCGAGCTTGAAGGATATCATTGCTCTTTTCAGGAATACACCCCGATCGAATTTGCCCCAACAAAATGCTGTCTTGGAGTTGATTAGCGTTTACCATGAAGTTCTTCCAACCCTTGCATTGGAGGAGAAATTTGACGTTACATTGACACTGGTCAGCGTCCTTGAGGAATTGAACAAATCGGATCTCGATGAAGATGACAAAGAGATGCTCTTCAGCGAGCTTGAAAATCTGCTGAGTATTGCTCAGCAAGCTACGACTCTAAGGTGGTGGCAGAAACCTGGATCATTGGAGTATTCTGCCTTCACATCGATCTTGAAGGTACTGCTAGAAGCCAAAAACGACTCACAAACTCCAGTCGATGAATTGAAAGCCCTTGTCCAGAACGTTTTACTCTCTCACTCAGTGTTGGCGGATTCTAAAGCGTTTGACGCGCTTTTGAAAAGCATAGATGTTGATGATGCAGAAAAATTGGGAACTCAATTGTCATTCTTGGACAATTGTATTACGAGACTGGCGAAAAAGCCGGTTCTCTATCTTGATATGACAACCTCCCTGAAGAAAGGAGGTGACGAAGATAACAAGCAGGAATTGAGTCTCTTGATTTCAACCGTTATAGAGCAATGGCCATTTGTTGTGAAGGCTGGTGACTCCGATAAAGAGATCATCATAGCTAGCTGGATTGCAAGATTTTTGGCCGCTTTATATGTGTCAGGAGAATATCATGGCGGGCTAGAATCGGCCAGAGATGCGGTGCAACAGGCGACCTCTAATAAGCAAGCCCAGTCAGTTCTGAAGAAAGCTTTCAAGCATTTGGATAAGTCGACAGTGGATGATGACGGCGATATTGAAATGACGGCCGCAGACTCCTCTGTCACAGACAAGCCAGCACCCGCTCAACCGCAGCTCACGCTCAGTGTTGCCGAGGCCGAATTGACGAACATGTTTGGCAGTCTACCTGGGGAGCCAACGTCGCATTCTGCTCTCACTAAATGGGACAGATGTGATGTCGAGACTGCATTGGAGCAGGGATACATCTCTTCGTTGATACTCTGTCTCTGTTCAGCTCACTCGGAGATTAGACTCCAAGCAACAGCGGCCCTTCAGAGATTCATGCACAAACTTCTCGAGTCTGCACACCCCGATAAGTCAGCGGTTTACATTGTGCTGGGTGAAGTACTGGAAACGGCCAAGGCTGTTGAGAATGACGATGCATTGCCGTATATCGGAGGCGAACTTGGGGTGGCTCTTCTGAACATAGTCCTTAACCCGTTACACAAACTCTACGCGAAAGCCAACAAGTTCCTGAACAAAGGTCCGAGATGGGAAGCTGCCAAAATTCCGTCCTACTTTGTCGATAAGATTCTCTTGAATGAGTCGGAATACGACGATGGATGGGCGGACGAAGTTGCGTGGCTGCTTGCTTTCTTCGTGACGGGTCTACGCAACTCCCGCGATCTGGATATCTATCGCCGTGCCAATGTCTTCGAGAGGATGCTATCTTTGTATAATTCTCCTTCTTTGACGAATGCGTTGAAGAAGGAGATTTTGCGACTCCTTTTCAGAGCAATGCAAGTTGAAGGAGGCGCTACGACACTGGTGACTCGAGCCGGTGTTGTGAGTTGGATTGCGGCGCAGATCAGTGCGGGAGATCCAAATAAGGATATTCTCAGGAGACTGGCGATTGTGCTAGAGGGACGAAGTGATAAGGAATGGGTGAAGAAGTGGAGTGGAGGACATGTTTCGAAGGTGGTTGCAGATATCGTGGGATAGATAGAGGGGGGAAAATAAGAAAGTGACTTGAATTTGATATATGCAAGTGAGAAGCTTTCAGCAATCAAATTGATGCCAGCAGACATTTGTCTGGGGTTTTAGAAGGTCATCCACGCATTTCCATCCTCCGCCACCAAATTTCTTTTCAGCGTACGTGAAGGTCAGGTTTTCCGGGGTCTGTTGCAGCGTCCCTGATAGAATTGTCAAATCTCCTGACAATTCAGACCCGATCTTGAAGCCATTCCAGATGAGGTTACTGTCGCTTATACTGGAGCAACGGTGGTTGTAGATTTGGCCAACGGTATGATGGTTTTGCTGCTTCACGCTTCCGTAGAAATTGTTATCAATGTCGATTCCTGCGTGTGATTGGGTCAATAAGAAACAAAAAAAAAGCAGTTTGATGATAAAGTGCGAGAGCAAGCTTACTTACTGAACCAGCAAGTATGGTTGTCATGACTCTGATGACAGTTCAACATAGAATTCGTTTCTGATAACCGGTCCAGCGTATGAGCAGCTGACGGGTAGAGGATTGAAAGGAAGGAGAGGAAGAGCACAGAGTGAATTGACAGCATTTTCTTTCCTCGAGGACTGGGACTGGCGATGACACGATTCCAAGATGTGAGACAGCAGATGGGGAGAATCATCATCTATATAGCAGTGACGACGATGAATGGCAACAATCTAGTTGCGAGAGGCTTGATGTTGGTATGCCATGGCATGACATGGGGGGGGAAAGCATTGTTCCAATCCTCGCCCAATTCGATCAATGGATAGATGCAACAACTGGGATAATTGGTCATCTATGCCTTGGATATCTTTGCTGAAGCCAGTTCCCGGGCCTCATTCTCCAATTGTGATATTTCATCTGCACCAATCTAACCGTCAGTGCATTGGTTCTACCTGGGCAAGGGAGGCCACGAGTCAACGAGTCAACATACTCTTTGTCTTTGACTTGGACTCTTCGAATTCCAATTTATTCCAGCACCAATAGATGAATTGGAAAGTGAAGACAGAGCCGAGAAAGACCTTTGAGAAAGGCACGCCAAAATTCTTGTAAACGCTCCTCTGATGAGAGAAAAGAAAAGGAAAAAAAGCAGTCAGTCTTGTATACAGTCTAGAAGGAGGGGATTCTTTTGGCCATTACATGGAAAGGCTGGTTAGCAGCAGGAGGTCTAGCTGCGTGAGTCCTTAAGGAGGATGAAGAGAAGGCTCTAACGAAAGGCCTGAACATGATGAGCTGGTTTATATCTGTCTTTGAAAAGGAAAATGGTGATGATGGTGAACTCGAAGAGGATGATTTGGAGTAAATTTTAATGAAATTTTTATATATGAAAAAGACTTGATCGAGGCAGATTTGTATACACCATACATTTGAATCGTTTACTTCAGCTTCATCTTTTTCCTTTCTTCTCTCTAACAATATATCTGATTTCTATCACAACATCCCTTCTCTTCTCTCTCTTCTCTTTTTCCTCTCTCTCTCATCTCATTGCCGATTTCCTTCAGACTCGACTCGGTGACTTGGGTCTTCTCCCGCAGCGTACCCCATACCCAACGGACGGGCCTCTCTCTCTGTCTGTCTCTCTCTCTCCTCTCAATCTCTTCCTCTCTCAAACTTCAACCTCACCCACTCACCTACTCACTCACTCACTTTCAACACCTCCTGTTTACCCCTCTCAGTGAAAAGAACAGAAGAAAGAACCAGATCAAGTCCCCCCTCAGCTGTCTATTGCCTTCTCTCTTGGCTACATCACACACTTTTCTGTGCTCTCGTTAAAACCGCTTTCAAAAATTGTTGCCGTATCTGCTCATTCAGCCGTGGCTCTCCTGCAGACTTCTGCGAGAATCAGAGAATAAGAAGTGTTTCAACCCGCACAGAAGACCCCAGTGGGCTTTGATCTCATCAACACCGGCCTCATGGCGAGGCGATACGAGCGTGATGAGTTGCTCTACCTGCGCGACTCTCCGCTTGTCACCAGGCCTGAGACCTTGCCTCCTATAGAAGAATGGATGGGGTATGTATAGCTGATGAGATGGTTTACAAATCGTCTTGCCCTTTTCCTTGCCCTTGTCCTTGCCCTTACCCTCACCCTTGACCCTCTTGACCTGCCATCGCTGACTCGATCCCGTACAGAACCCCCAAGGATGCAGACTCAACTACACAGTCAAGATCAGGACCTACACAGACAGACCCCAGCAGACGATTACAGCTAGGCTCGTTTTTTGACGCTCGACATGTCTCGAGAAATTCTGGCTCAGGTAATTTGTTCCCTTATTGTTGAAGGCCTGTGTCCTGCCTTCTTCTCGCCCCTCAATCTAGCTCACTACAACTTATCGTTCAACAGATGAATTTGTGTTTGGTCCCCCAAAGACCTCTTTTGCTTCCGCTTCTTCTCGCATGTTTGGCAAGCCAGTGGAAAACGATAATGGCGCTAGCACACCCGCAAAATCTGATCGATTCAATTTCAGAGACAAGTTCTTCAGAGACAAAGATGGTAACGACAAGGACCACAGTGATCGTGATCAACAACACTTTGACCGAAGAGATCCTGCAAAACAAGGACAGGGTTTTGACAGGAACTCGACCTCAGGAGTTGGCGCCTCTTCGCGCAAGGCCTTCAACCGGGATGACGCTGATTGGACTGGCGACCGCCAGCGCGCAGGACAAAGACGATTTGACGAGCCGACCGGTGAGAAGAAATCAAGACTGAACCAAGACGACAAATGGGAAGGTAGAGATTTCCGTGGTGATAGAGATCGTGACGAGTCGGATCGCCCTCTTCGAAACACTGATAACCGCCTAGATCGCGAACTAAAACACCAGTCTTCTGCCTCTCGATCTGGCCTTGCTTTGTCTGGAAATAACGACAGAGCCTCGCGTCGTTTCACGCGGGGTAATGGCGGAGATGATCGGGATGACTATGAAGAAGAAGACAGATCTGTGTCCCTACGAAATAGAGAATGGCGTCGTGGTAACGCCGTTCCCGACAAGGACTGGAATAGAAACAACAGAGATCGCGAGCGCGGTGAGAAGGGTGATAACAAAGATGCAGCATTCTTCAAGAAACACGACATTGATCCTGAATGGATGTACAGTGGTGAACCTGCATCAAATGGCCCTTCTTCTGCACAGCAAGTGCACACTCAAGAAGATTTCCAGAGGTGGAAAGAAAGAATGAAAGCCGGTGGTGCCAAAGCTGCTGAATCCGGCTCTGCTAGAGATAAGGAAATGGAAAAGAAGAAGACCAACGATCAGAGTGTTCAGGATCAGGGCCAGAAGAGCAGCGGTGCCCAGCAGCCGTCTAAATCAAAGCCAGATCCGATATTTGATAACCTCGCCATGGATCCGTTCTTCAGCAAATGGGGTACTGCAAGTGGTGATGCCTCCACAACTGTCGCCGAAACAGAAAAAGCCCCTGTTAGCGCATCGCCCTCTGTACCCGACAATTATGCTAAAGTTGGAACACCGAAGGCAACGAGCAAGTCGAAGTCCTCTCGCTTTGCAAGTATTTTCAAACCACCGTCGGACACCTTGTCAAGGGAGCAAGATGTCCTTCCATCTCCTTCACAGTCGCAACCACAACTCCAGATGCCAATGCCATCACAATCTGGTGCTTTGCCAGGGGATGGTTTCTTCGCATCAAGTTTGAACGCTGGACCCGGAACGCCAACTACCGCTCCCCCTACCTACCCTTCAGGGGCGGCACATGCTGCCCATCCTTCCGTACCTACTGCTACCGCTCCTGCTTCCACAACCGATGCTGACCAGGAAGGGTTCCAGCGTATATTGCTGATGCTTGGAGGCAATCGGGCTGCTCAAAATGCACAACCGCAGAGCTCAACGCCAACAGCCAGAGCTTCAAGAACCTCTTCCGTCGCACAGTTCGAGTTCCCTGGTCAGCCTGGTGGCGGGGCTCCCAACAATGGTCATGCGCATGCGCAGAGCCAACCCGCTGGTATCGAATTGCGGACTGCAGGGTCAACTCCTGCTCCAAGTGTTCCTAGTCCTGCGATAAGTTCCACCAGGGAAGGTCTTCCGGGACCATCCATGATCAACGCCCCTTCTGGTCGAGTCGAAGGGACCCCTGGCCCTAGCCAACCTGCACAGCCTAGTGCCGATACTGAGCTTCTGTTGCGATTGATGCAACAAGCTAAGCTTTCTGCTCCCTCGCCAGGCCCGCAACAGGGAGCTTATCCTCCAGCCCATCTCGCTGGTGCAGGAAGGCCGCCCTTACCCCCTGGTATGGCGCTCCCACCACATTTGCAGCAACCGCAGATGCAGGGGCAGCCTGGGTCTAGGACATCTAGCACAGCTGGTCTGCCGCCTTTTATTGACGATCCTGCGATCGCAGGGTTCAGAGGCAACGAGCAGCCGATGCCCAATTTGAGACGCCGCGACACACTTCCACGAACAAATAGTGGAATCCCAGGGCCACAGGAAGTAAGCTACTTTGAGGATGTTCCTTATAATGTGGGTGGACCGTCGCAGCCTCCCCCTCCACCTCCTGGAAGCGCTCCACCTTCAGCTAATCCTGCAATGATGGCTGCTGCTGCTGCACAACGACAAGCAGCAATGCAACAGGCTCAGAGGGAGCAAAGGGAGAGGGAGATGCTTTCACGACAACGGGAAAGACAAGCAAGAGAAGGACATGGACAACAAGCTCCTAGCCCTTTGTCCGCTAGTGCTGGCAATGGAAGCGGCCTACAACGGCCTCCTGGTCTTGAGCAAGTTCAGCCACAGCCAGGTGGTGGATGGCCCGCAAATCAAGCTGCTGTTTCAGGAAGGCATCCTAGTGTTAACGGGCCACCTACGCAACCTCCATTGCCGCAGCATATGGGACATCCGCAGTCACCTCATCCCCAGCCCGGACCATCCCCTTCAACCACTGGACCTTCCGGAGGCCCACCACTACCTCCGGGTCTTCTTCCCGGTATGATCCCCCCGGGTCTTGCGCAGAATCCCGCAGCTGCTGCACGGATTATGGGATTGATGAACAAGCCTCCCTTCGCCGCCCAGGGGCCTCCCCCTCCTGGTCATCCCCACGCCGGTGGTCCCCCACCTCCCCCTGGAATGCCACTACCTCCAAATGGGTTGCCAGGCGGTCCACCGCCTCCAGGTGCTGCTCCAAGAGGGCCCCCTGGTCCTGGAGGACCAATGTTCCCAGGACATCCTTTCCTTCCAGGTATGATGCCTAACATGATTCCACCAGGATCTCTTGGTGCTATGACAATGTCGCCGCCACAAGGTGCGGGCCACCCACTTGCTGGAGCAGGCCCTGCACCTCCTCCTGCCGGAGGTGGTATGAATCCAGTTGGTCTGCCTCCTGGCATGAATATGCCACCACCACCAGGAGGGTTCCCAATGAATCCCAATATGATGCCGCCCAGGACAATGCCGCCACATACCGCGGGTACACCTGATGGACTCATGCCTCCCTATCCTCCTCAGGGCAGAGCAGATATGTACGGGCGTGGGAATGGCCAGGGATAGTTCAGGTGAACACATGCATATACTGGTGGTTCACGGCACGAGTTCTTTTTCTCTTGTGAAATGTGGATAAAAGGGTTCTTGTCGGGTGTTTTTGCTGGGCTGAGGCTGTTTGATATATTGAACGATGTTTCCCCATTCCTTGGCAACGTTCACGAATTTTGCGTGTTAACTAGGCTACTTTAATTTTGAGAAAAAGGTCCAGACACTCCAGTATGTGGGAATACCAGAAAATTTTTCGAAAAGATCTGAGCATCACCGTGAGTCTTCTTTGAATTGTGACCTCAGTGGTGTTCAAGCTATCATCTGTACTTTCGACCCTAGCTATTTGGTAAATTTTTCCTTTCACAAAGTCATATCTCCCCGTAGATATGAGAGTAATATCAGCACTTGTAGTAGGTTTGACATTCCAATCATGAATTCTATTCTCTCGTATCTCTCATATATAGACGCGTAGTATGTTGCGCCTTGATCCTTGGGCGTCCTCTCAACACTCAATGGTTCCTCTAGCACCCAAAGTATCTCTTCTCTATCCATCTATCCTCTCCTTCTTCGTCAACGCCTCCAACAACAACCTTTACGCCAGGATACACAGCTGTCAGTCTGTTCAACCCCTTTTTGCCCGCCCTGACAGCCACAAGTAAGATCTTATTTTCTTCAACTCCGTGATCAACCAGCACTCTGACTGCCATTAAGCCGGCTCCACCAGAGCTCATCTGAGCATCTAACAATACCACCGTATCGTGTGTCTTGATATCGTGTGGAAGTTTATGATAATGGAGTTCAGGTTCGCCAGTGCGGAAGTTGGTTTGGATGAGGACTCTCCCCATCATAGCATCCGGAATTATTTTCTTGGAACGCTGTTTCTAGACAAGCGCCGCCGCGAAGAATTGAAACGGCAGATATTTTACTCGGGAATGAAAGCCCAGAGTATTTCGTACCAGTTGGCGTGATGATTTCCCGCGGGGTGTAGGTCATCAGGTCAAGTGCTCTGTCCGTTGAATATGATCAGCCATCATCAATTCAGA
>AZGZ01000003.1:386295-418042 GCA_001636715.1 Ascosphaera apis ARSEF 7405 | reverse complement strand
CATTGATCCATGTCTTTTTTTCACAAGAGGCCGCGATGGTTTCTTTTGGCGCGCTGCTCTGTGCATAAAATGATCAAAAGCGGCTTAGTTATGATGACTAATACTACGCAAATTTATAGGTATTTATGTACATAAAAACTCAATCTTCAACCCCCTTTACCCCTTATCGATTCTGCTGCTGCCCCTGACTCGACTGGAAACAGAAGAGATGAGGGATGCTTGGGGGAGCAATTTAATATCTGACATGTACATAAGTACTATGATAGCGCCGTCAAAGCCATTCTTGCTAGGACATACAGTGCAGAGAATTGATGCTGAGAATGCATGAGGTGAGTCAATGGTGAGCTGAAGCATGCAGCTTTCCATGGTAGTTGCGCCCCTCAAAATATCGGACATCCGAAAGATAACTTAGAAAGAATATCGGGCTATTGCTATACTTCCACGCAAGGGTAGTTTGCTAATTGTCTGATACTCCGGTCTGGATGGTTCCAAGCCTTACGGGCAGTCGTCGCGTCGCAAACTGGCAGGTCGACATAGCCAGCAGCTGTGATGTTCAATGAAGGAAACTGTACCATAGCACCACCCAAATCTAAGGGGTCCGGTCTGTAGGTATCGAGATTGAGATTTCCGTTCCTTTCATATGTGTTAACCGCTCTATATTATGAAGTTAGTTTACCGTGCATAACATCAATCAGAGTATTCGCTGACTTACCCTGCAACAAGTTCCTCAATGGTGATACCCTCGAAATGAGTAGAGGGCACTAGATTTTCCGCCCCTTTGGGCATAGAGAATCGAGTGTCATATGCTGCTGGAGGAAGACAGCCGTAGCATGGCGGAAACAAACTTGTCACCGGATCTCCATGTGCTGACACTAAATAGTATCGCTTGTTCTTGTAGCAGACACCCGTGTGAGACGTATCATACACCTGTAGATGTATTTGTGTTTCATCAACCTGATCGCACTCGTAGCCTGAGTCTAAAACAAACGGGTGTTCGCCAAGTAATCTCCAATAGACGGAAAGAATTCGGATAAAAAATGTATGCATGATGAGGTTGTTCTTGTTGAGTGAGGACATCATCTCTCCACCAACTTTTTGCTTCATTTGAGATGATACGTCGGAAACATAGCTGCCAGAGCAAAGCTTGCCGTCCGATATTATCGAGGTTAGCAATGCAAGACTTTTGTCTGTGCCATTGTACAGTCTGTATAATGATTCTTCTATAATAGCCTGCCACATTGGGAAGACTTGAAACATATAGCTTGAGAAGGTATCACCCTTGCCGATCATTTTCTTACTGTGATAACGGCACTCCAATTAGCATGAGTTACAAATCTCAGTTGAGTATATGAATACACTTACAATTGGCCAAGGTCATACATATCCCTAGCTGTGCTAGTCATTTGCTCAATGAGACCCAAAGTGATATTGCCGACCTCTCTCGCCGTTGTTTCGTTTTTCCAAAACCAAGGATTACGGCTCAATGCTGTTTGTATCAAATTGATCAGTGGGCTGTAGAAGATGGCGATGTTTGTGCGGTACTTACAGAGGTAAATCATTGGGCTGGCCCACAGGGATGGGCCGTTGATAAAAAGGCCATGAAGGTGTTCGAGCCATTCGTTATTGTATGGGCCTGCATCTCCGACGACACCCTCAAACTCATGTTTGTCGAGTATAAGCCCTGTCTGGACATGCTGCATTGAGTCATAAATATATCGGTACATCTTTTGGATCATGAGATTAGTTCAATCAATGGTATATTCTGAGAAAGTGAAGTAATTGTACCGATTTTATATCAACAAACGAATTCATAATCTCGAGTGACGAGACTCCGAGACCCAATTCTTCAGCCTCATAGCAACTAAGGGATGCCTGACAATATGTGATGTCCAAATCCCCGCAGCCACTCATATCTTCAATGGGCATCAGCCATTCCAGAGACCTTAGAAAGGAATTGTTCTTCCCAGCGTAACCCGATTTCCAGAAATTGACACAGTCATTCCACAGTTCGCCACACTTAAGGCTCTCCCACCGTTCTGAGGGAGTCATGTAGGGCGCGTACGATATCGCATCATTGTCGCATGTTGTATGGTTCCAGCCACCCGTCATGAAATGCCAAAGGGGAACTGATGCGTGACCCTCAGAACTGGCTGCGGTGAGACTGAGAACCGCGATAACTATAGGAATACCCAGTAAACGCATTGTAGAGTTCGTGAATTATCGGCTGGGTGGTCAAGACAATAGCAAGTAGGACTGAATATGTGATCTGACTATCTATCCAAATTGACCGACCGATTGTCCGAACAAAAAACCAGAACGCTTTGTACCTAATTGGAAGCCCAGTCGTGGTGGATAACGCCTTCATCATATACATTGTTCTCCAATACCAGTTCGCCTTGTGCTGTCATACGGCAATCTGTGGCCGCTGCATTGCATGCTATCCACTTCAGGGGTATCCGGTGGACTTTGAGATTGCAACCAGCGAAATAACTCTGGGATTGGTGCACTAGACCCTGACCACCGGCTTTCCGGCCCCAGGCAATTTCAAAGACTTCCATACATCGATATATGTCTCTAAGGGGTCTATCACCAGCTCAGGAGCAACATCAATGCATCGGTATATGATCCTTACTCATCTAGGCTTCCATGGACCTTGTGGGAGACTTGCAGTGAACGGGATTAATCTGGAGTTGGCGGGTCTAAGCGCAAGCCACTCCCGGTGAAATATTGGAAAATGCCCACGATTCCACATGACTCGGGATCTGACTTTCATCGCAGGAATTAGCAATTTTCTTTATCAAATGGAAGTATTCTAATACCACAAGAAAGTCAGGAAAGACGATACGTCGATTGGCCAGAATTCTGGAAAGTCTGACCCATAAGGCGACGCATGGCAAATTGCAGAGGTGGAAAGGCAGCCAGTATGCTTCATGATGCGGGTGCAGATAGGGCATGGAAGAGTCATGGCATCCACGAAATGAATATCGAGTGGCTTAGAACTGAGCCTTGCACGTAGCTAATTAGACTGCTGAGATCACCGGAAATGGCATGCTAGGGGATTAGGGGGAGACCACTGCCAATGGCCATGCCTTGGTTTGAAGATAAGCGGTCAATTGGATTTGCACCATATTCATTACGTACTGGAACATCGATAAATCTTTGATATACTGCTTTGTGCAATCCTACATGAAGTTGTATTTGGGAAGTACTCCCGTTGCTGCCGTAGCAATTCGAGCTTATGTGTAGTATATTCGGTCGATTTGTGGCTCCAGTAATAATGCTATATGATAGTAAATCCGGTAGTCCTGAGCAAAGAAGCTGACGGGCCAATGGTATTGACATTCTGTCTCTCAATCACTTGTCATCAGAAACAGAGACAAGATCGAGCTGCAAATGATAACACATAATGTAAAATGGATGTAGACTTGGTCGCAAGGATGCCGTGACCTTTGAGTGTAGTATTAAGTATGAAGCCAGCCGTGAGTTGTCTGTTGGTGCCATTGGAGGAATTGGTTCTCCCTGCCAGTCACTTCATAGAAGAGTTATTTGAATGCTGCAGATGGAAATTTAGATAGCAACAAGCGGATTGAGATGTTTATAGAGGGATAATGAAAAATAGCATCAAACAGGACTTCCCAAAAGACGATAGGTAGGGTCAACAACAAGGTGGCAGCGCCCTCCATCAGTAGATCTGTCACAGGGAGAAAATAAAGTGTCTGCGCGTGTTTCTTATAGGTCAAACTCTTCCCACTATGAGCATTCCCAAGGCCGTTGTGCATTCATGAACAGTCTGAGTCATGTCCTGCGAGCCCTGAGATCATCTTAGATGTTAGGGACAAGCTTATTTGCGCCATTCATTGCAACCAATACGTATCGTCGGTCCAGGGCACAAGCCGCCATGTACATTGTCTAGGGTTCGGCTTGAAGGTTGTGGGCACTGCATAAAGCAAACCACCAAAGTATGCCAGCTATGAGCCTAGTATGATGACCCTTTTTAATCGTGTCTCAGTGTGATGTCGACTACAGTATCAACGTGCTCCGAAAGTGTATCTGCCAAGGGTCCATTGCATAGTTCATTTCCGCAATGTAGCCGGGATTATCACTGTGGCTTGCTCGGTAGGCCATCATTCAGAGCTTACCGAAATGAGGCTTTAGGGTCCCGAGGTCTGGAAAGCATAATGTAAGTACGTAGATATGCTCTGTAGCCCTGCTTGATTGCTGTTTTTCCATGCCATATGATGTACGTGCGCAGGATTTTCAATTGGCTTTCAAGGGTGACAAGAGTAAGGCATTTTGACCATATACAGGCATAAGAAACGCGACTTTTCTGAAAAGACGGCTTCGAACACTTGCTGGTATACACTATCGACGGCATGGGGCCCCGAAGTATCCAATTTGCCTCCCCAACATGTCACGGTAGAATGGACGTATCCTGCATTCCCCAGGGGTCAAAGGTGTGCTGCGAGAGCTAGCCTAGGCGATGCCAGCGTATCGTATATGCGATAATACATATTGACAGGGTAGTACTATGTTTTCATCGGATTTGACCTGCCCTTCCAAACGATGATTGACATAATAATTTGGACGGTTGGCGAACTTGACTGCTTAAATCACTCACGCTCTGGAGCGAACCTGTTTTGATGACACAGCCGGGACTCATCGAAGAAGGAATCAAACATGCCATTGAATAATTTTACGATATATAGGCCTAGGCCATTGACTGCTCTTGGTGGTTGGATGTTGATTTGATCAACTTCTCCTGCTCAGAGCCAGTATCACAAGGCTGCTATTGACAGTCATCATGATCACCAAACACTATTTAGCTATGCCTCTTGCAGTCTGCCTGGGTAAAGGCTGACACATTTGAATTTGACCTTTTGTTCCTGAAAGACGGCGAAAATTATGCACCTGTGGAATTGACGCCAGTCGTGTTTGCCGTCCAGGATGCGAGCCTTGTATATCAGGCCTGTAGTATGATTACCACTGTTGTTCAAAAGAACGGCAAAGTAGTCATGTTCTTTGACGGCGGGCAGATTATATACGTGGGGAAACAAAAATCAAGAAAGGCCATTTTTCTTTGACTGAAATTATAAAAAATATGAACGAGGAAGCTGACTGGGAGCTGTGATGGCCTGTGGTCTGGAACAACTGTTCGACTGCCCATGGCCCGAATTTCGCTTGTCATGAATAAACTGAATGATCATTATACTGTCAAATTTCAAACCAAGAAGGGTAGAAAAGCGATGGACCTCGTTGCTGCAACAAATGATAATGCTTGCGGTAATATTTCGAATGTTATTTTATCGATCAACTATTTACACTAGATCATAGGGTTTGGGACCACATTGTGATCCTCGCAACGAAGTTGATTGTTAAAGAAGGGTACGTAGGGTAGCCCAGGGTTATATACATCAGTGTCGTACGGACAAGTACGGCTATGCTACGGCTATGCTACTGCTTACCTAAGCCCTTGGCGTCTCGGCATGCCGAAGTGGTTTCTCGGACCACAACATGCACTCGGCTTTTTTCTGAAAGACCTAAGCAGGCCCCTGTGCTGCAAAAGATCAATGCAACAACCGCCTCCAAAAATCTCTCCGACATCAAGAAGAGCTTCAGTTTTGTTTTTCTCACATCGGGGGCGGGACAGACCCAAGCTTCAATATTGTGTCCGTGTTGATTGCCGTCAAGCATATATTTGGACATGTCAAAATTTGTGTATACGGCAATTGAAACATGTAAAAAATGCTGCCGCAGATGGTTCTTGTGGCATCGGTCAATGGCCTCTTGAATTATACAATCAGTCAATTTTCCATTGCTGAACGAAATAAACGAAAACGAATGCAGAATCGATGACAGATCTGATGGCTTGGTACTTTGGTCAGAAACATGGTGTAATAGAAATTGGTTCTGTACAAAAATATACACTGAGCAGGTTTCTCAAAATCACAAAAGGATGGACCTGGACAGTCATCCAAGATAAATTGCAAAGCAGGGGTATCAATGCATATAAGGTCGACCAAAACAGGCGCCCTAGTTCGACCGACAAGGCTCCTTACTGATCCTATAAAATCAATGAACTGGTAGTCGGGAAAATAAAAGCAAAGCAGGTCATTGCCACTTCTTCCTGCCAGTCTTTATGGAAGGGAAGAACATGCCAGGATGGCATAATGTAAATGCTAAAAGAGCGATGACAATCATCCTGTGCAAGAAAGGAATGCTCAATATCGAGTTCAGAAAATGACTGGCAGTGGCTTGAAGGATGACTTACATTCCATCAAGAACCAAAAATTCATCTTCCTTCTTCATCAACGGACCTCCCCAACCACCGGCCATCTCAGGTAGACTGTAACCAACAATCAGCTGGGTGTAGATGTATGACATACATTGGAGCTTACTCACCGATAGATGCATCGAGCTAGAACAGTGACATATGCCACCACTTCGGCAACGAACATCCATTTCAATTCAGAAAACCGAATGTCTCCCTCCCCATGCTTGACTGATTGTCTATCGTCCGCCGACCCCAACATATCCCTGCCGTTGTTGTTCTCTTCACCAGGGGCATCGTTCTTCAGATGCATCTCCATTGAATTATTAAGCTGGAGATTGCCATTCTTCTTGGCTTTGTGATAATTATAGAAGAAATGTAGAGCAAAAAGTCCACAGATTGCCATAACGGCTACCTGGAAAGCGATACCAGCAATAATAATACTGTTCCCAATTTGGATGATGTTGCTGCCATTATGGGATCCAGAACCAGCTTCGAGACCGCCGCCGGCAGCTTGCAGGAGAAGAGAGCAGACGTCGGCAATGATGAATATCCAGGAGAAAAGTTCGGCCTTCAGCTTGGAATGTTGACGACCTAAAGCTATAACAAAATGCTTCATGACCAAGTATATGCCTGCCGCAGTGAAACTGGGGGCGAGAATCAGACAGGTGATTTGCGCCTTGAAAGCTCCATTATTCCAAGCATTGAAATGCATCAAGATTCTTCCAATGTATCCCACCAGCTCCAAAGCCGTTGATCCTAGCATGGCGATATAAAATGTCCACGTGCGAAAGTATATGGCATAGCATGTTTGTATGATGAGCATGAGGCCATGCATCACAGCAAGAAAGACATTGCCGCCAAGGTTTGGCTGATATCCGTAGAGAGTAGCCGACACAGGACAGAGCTCAGAGACATGAGAGCAAGTCATCATGCTCGGCTTGAAGTCCGTCGTGTTTGTGAAGCCTGACGAGGACATGGTGACAATGGACGTCGTTGACGGCGTCAGAAAACTCGTCTAGAGAGCCAGGCCAAGTGAGATGACCGGTGTAATTTGATGAAAGAAATGGTTGACAAGCGACGGACCAACAGGGGGACAGGGGATTGCGCATTCTTCTTATACCGTGAAGAAGTGATCAGCCCGTCCGTCACATCAATTGAAACACGAAGGCTGCAAGATATGGACTTTCTCCACGCGTGGATCGTAAGAAACCGCTTTGGTGTGCATTGCCGAAGAGAGTCCGGAGAGAGCAACAAGATCTCTGCAACATGATACCGCTACAGTAAGCAGAGAGCGAGGGAAGCGCACGTCATCAGTTTAAGAAGTAAGATATGGCTGCAAAATGTGAGCGATCAGAAACGGCATTGATTGATTGCAGTTCTCCTACCCAGTGACCCATTGCTGCCGGATCAGTCATTATGTAAAGCCTCAACTCACGCCCAGACGAATAATGTCATACCTATTGTGGCCATGCTGACTGAGTAAGCCTGATTGGAGTGCACGGATAACATACATACAGTACTATAGTTCGAGACGGGCAACCTTTTTTTGCTTGACAGTCGAGACAAGTATCCCTCTTCAAAAAGCCGACCACTATCAAACAATGGACGCTATCCTGTTAAACACTTCCCTGGTCTGTCACATACTGTATGTACAAACATCAATCGACCGTCATAAGGGGGGAAGTTGAGGTTGAAGTAAACGGCTATATAATGCACCATAAACCAACTACCACTAAGCCATATTGGGTTAGCGCAATTGACCTTCTCGCTTGTACACTAGATTTTCCTCTTTGGGACGCTGACCGTCTCCGCCCGCCGCCATCACCGTATCTTCACACACAACAAGCTGCAAACTGACACGACAACATCTATCCATATCCATATCCATATTCCATTGCTATAAGCGATCACAGCGGTTTTTTCAGGGAGGAGAAGAAGAGCGAGAATCCCCCGGAGTATAAAGTCGGTCCCTTTTCTTCTTTTTTTGTTTATCCGCATCTTGTTCGGGTTCTTCGCTTCTCTCTCTCTCTCTTCTCTTCACTCCTTCTAGCCATGGACTCCACTGCAGTCGTATGTTAAGTGTCCATTCTCTGGCCCTTCTCTGTTACCACTTGGGTCATGCAGGTTATACATGGAGGAAGATTAGGGAAGACATGATGGAGGCAGTCTTCAATGAGATGAAAGTCTTTTGTGGGCCACTGTCCTTCGACATGCGGCCTTGACGGTGGCGGGCGTCGCATGCTCTCCTTCCGACGACGGCTGTGTTAGTTGTTGGACAGTTGGGAAGGAAGCACCGTTTCGTATCTGCTGCTTGAGCGGGTGCTTGGATCTGCGGAATCATGCCTTCGTTATCAAGATTCTATTTTCTGATCGAACATGATGATGATGATTAGGCCAACATCCCCCAATCACAGTCAATCCGTTCCGGATACAGCTACCCATCCCAGATGTCTCAGCTATCACATTCGGGCGAGTTCAATCATGTGGACCAACAGCGAAAGCGGCAATATCTCGAAAGAGTTGACCAAGTGAACGTTTCCAAGAGGTGAGTTTTTGCAGCTGTCCAATTTTTTCTGTCATGGTCTTTCGGATTCATGGTGTACAATGTCTTGTGCGCGCGGCAGTCAGCATGTCATGTTATGATGATCTTATAAATCAAGTTGGGAATCTCTCCGACAACCATTCAACCATGGTGGAAAACTACTTTTTCTTGAGGACTGATTAATGACTGCAACTGTTCGCGAACATCGCCATTTCAGTAACACGACTGTGATATGATAATGATCAGTTTTGCCATGTTTATCAATTCGTTCATTGAACTGACCCCGGGTGCCTCCCGCAGTGACCTTAACCGGCTCGTCATGGATTATCTCGTCACTGCTGGCTATCCGTCCGCCGCTGCGAATCTCGCCCACGAAGCAGAGATCAATGTTGGATCCATCGAGAGCTGGAGCTTTCCTGGTGCTGTGGACACAGTCCGTGCCCGCGCAGACATCAGAAATGCGCTCTTGATGGGCCAAGTAGGCAAAGCGATATCGATAATAAACGATGTCGACTCTATGGTAAGCCACACCTTCCAATAATCTTTAAACCCCTTTTTCCATTTCGTTCCCTCGGCCATCTTCGCCAATGGCTCGTCTATATGATTAAAACAGTTTCATGCACCACTCATAATTGTACACTGACGGTAGTTCCTCTGGATCTGCCTGAATGTGTCGAGTTGCTGAAAACCACTCATCCATCATCAAGTTATGATTTCAGTTCAACCTTAGCCTTGCCTTACATCATTGGTGACATCATTTTGATGAATGCTCTTTGGCTAATATGATTTCATCCAGCTTCTTGACAAATGTCCTTCTCTTCACTTCGCCTTGCTTCAACTTCAGCTCATAGAGCTTATTCGACCGTTATCATGCCCAACAGCTGATATCGTTCCCGCATTAAATTTCGCTACACAGAACTTGGCACCATTGGCGCCAACGAATCCTAAATTCATGGTCCAGTTAGAGCAAACAATGTGTCTACTCGTCTTCCCCCGCGACAAGCTTAGTTCCGATTTATTGAAGCTGTTGGATCTGTCATTGAGGGCAACTGTGGCGAGACGAGTTAATCGCGCTCTTTTGCTCAGTCCCAGTCTTGATGACGACGTAGACGAGAATGATAATTTCAACGGCGCTGATGGCGGATATGACTCGTGGAGACAATTCTGCAAGTTGACTAGTCTCATTAAGCTACGCCATGCTGTTGAGCAGGAGCTCCGAAAAGGGCATCCATCCGGCAGAGATACACAAGGGTCCCCATTTGTTTCGCCCTCATTAAGTGCCAATGGTGATGGTCCTTTCGTCCACGGTAGCGGCTCGGCCTCTGGCAATACCCGACAGAGTACAAATGTGGGACTGAATGTGAACAATGGCATCCCCCCGCGTCAA
The DNA here is from genome assembly GCA_001636715.1 of Ascosphaera apis ARSEF 7405. NCBI lineage: Eukaryota > Fungi > Ascomycota > Eurotiomycetes > Onygenales > Ascosphaeraceae > Ascosphaera > Ascosphaera apis. Next base: position 407,842 of record AZGZ01000003.1, on the reverse strand, counting down.
AATTCTATCACTGTCTCGGTCACAGGCAATTCTACCACTCCACGTACTGACCATCTTCCTGACGACCGCATCATACCGAGGGCGGACGAATTGGGATATTGGCCTGAATCTATCGGGTCGTCTTACCTGGAAGGACGAGGTGTTACGGCTGAATCATTGGATGGTCTTCTTGGAGAGTTGATCAATGAGGACATTGGAAACAATGTCACCGGAAATCCAGGCGATGCTGATGGCCATCAAGGGACTTTTGAAATCATGCCAACTACAACCGCATTTTCAAACGCGCAAGGGCATGAGACAGGCTCTTCCCAGCAGCAGCACAGTCAACATCCAGTACCATCACCTGGCGTTCAAATACACGTTCGCGACGTTGGTGTCAGCCCTGTACCTCAGGAGAGTCGTACCACCGAGGCTCAAGATATGGAAAGAGACATGTACTTGCAGCATCCTGAGCCGGCACCTGGGATGGATTTGGATCCTGATTACGTTCCTCTCTTGCGCCACCTGTGAGGAACAAGCTTCTCTCGATCATCTATCTTTCCACATCATCGATGCGATGAGCATTTCTACTACGAGTGACCTTTATAACCATGCTTTTGAAACTCGCCTTTAGCGTGTTTGTTGCCCGTTTTCAGCAACGCTTATGCAGTAGCCCTTCTATACCCCTATAGTCATACCTTTCAGTCAATTGAACCGAGGAGGTGCAAAGCTATCTCCCGCATTTCAACGCCATCGAGTCCCATATCCCAGTAATTTGTAGTCTCTGCTTCAGCTTGTCTTGCCGTATGTTAGGTCTGCCTTGGGCTTTGCCGTGGGCTTTGCCGTTTCTCTCCTCTTATCTATCTACACTACATACGCCAATCGCTGTTCCTGTTCCTGATTCTGTCGAGACGCGTTGAAAAACGCGACCCACTTGCTACTCTTCTCATCTTGACTTTTTGCGCGCCCAATTTTTATTGTCTGCTTTTCATCGCCTCACCCTAAGCTACCTGTGAAGCACAGAGACGTGACGGATTGGAGAAAGAGGGAGCAAGAGACAGTATCCTTTCTTTTGTTCAGAACAGCTATGCGCTTTGTTGACTCTTGCGTACTGTTGGTGCTTGTGTGGTCTTGAACGCGTCCGCCCTATCTATCTTTTCGGTGCTCGCGGAGGGAGTCTCTTAATTGGGTGATCAAGAGAAAAGAGGGTGGTCATATAAGCCTTTGTATGGCTTGAAGAAAGTGTGATATACTACGTTGACGCGGGATTGAAAAGAGCAAGCAGTTTTAGATCACGCTCTTCTACACGATATCTGCCCTACTCGACGGCTGCGGGTTTGCTTCGTTTGCCCACGCCGAGACCTGCACGATGCCACGCGGTTTCAATACGCCTTCGGCCATCTCCTCGGACGATCTGCAGTTAGATGTTGCAGAACTGGAATTTGAATTGGAGCAAGCAGGTGCAGTTCAAACGGAAGATAGCCCTGAAACCGAAGTCCATGAAGTCAGCGATCAATTCTTCAAAGAAGAGTTGGCTCCGGCTAAGGGACAGCGATTGAGTCATGTCTCCCCTCCGCTGGCCTTTTTCCCGCCATCAGCATATGGGGTGCGTCCGCAGAATAGGACAGAAGAAAGGCGATTGATCAGCTTCTTGAAATTGGAGCACCCGGAAGTGTTTGACGAGGGCGAGATTGAATTGAATAACTTTGTGGTTTATGCAGCTCCTCGTGATAACCGTGACGGTATAGTATCGCTTGATCAGGTTGCTATCAAAGTCGGTAAATCGACCTTCTGCTTCGATGGCCAAATCCAAGTCGGTGATGAGACCCATTACTTGGAAGGAGTGCCGTTCAGTTTAGTCTCTGTTGGTGGATATGAGGATTTGGAGCAGCATACTGTTCATGATTCACTCTGGATTCAATCCTCATCAAATGAACATTCAGGCAACGGTCTATGGTATCGACTTAAGCAGCCTGCAAAAGACTACAGACATCACTTTGAGCTGTTCATGTGGGTGGCCAATCTGGCGAAGCACCTGCTTGATTTCCTTTCCGCACATGAGAATGTCACCCTCGAGCATTTCAAGTCAGATTTCGTCTCTTGGTTGAAAGATGTCCACGGCACTGATGAAGGTTTCATGGCTTGGTTGGCAAAGTACCCCAGCCCTGACTTCCGGCATGCTATCGTCGCACATGCGGATTTTCTCCAAAAACAAGCTCTTGATATGGATAGACAAGGAGATGCATTGGCCTGTTATGAGAACCATCTTTTATGGCACGAGATCAATCCTTCGTTAACGCCCAATCTTGTCATGGAGAAGCAGCCACAAACCGCCAAAGGCACCATTGTCACCCCATATGTCAAGCGATGTTTCAAAGAGATGGAATGGGGTCGTTTTCTCAACGCAAGCGAACCGCGCCCAGAGATTGCACCGCTCCATAAAGCCCGGTGTGAAGCTATGGGGTTCAATGCGGTTTTCGGAGGAAAGAAACCGCAATTTAAATCAAATTTTGAAGGCAACAGTCATGGTGTCCAAGTCGGTGATGTTGTCCTCGTACCCAGAGATGAGCAGACGAAATGGAAAGATGGAGGTATGCCTTGGATTGCCGTCGTGCAAGATATCAAACCACTGAAACACGATACACGTTTATTCGTCATATGGTTGTACAGAGCTACAGAAACCATCTGTTTGAATCTCAGATACCCGGACGAGCGTGAACTGTTCCTATCAGATCATTGCAACTGTGACGATTCCAGTCTATATGCATCTGAGGTCATTGGAAAACTTGACGTGACGTGGTTCGCTTCAGCCCCAGCAGACAAGAACGGGTTTTTCGTGAGGCAAACCTATTCTAGCAACGATGCTTCTTTTACGACACTCAAAGATCATCAATTTGTCTGTACATGTCGAAGCGGGCATGATGAAGAGCATCAGTATAACCCCAGTGATACTGTTTTGGTGGAAACTATCAATACCGAAGAAGAGTGGAGGCTGGAGCCTGCGGAAATTTTGGCGGTGGATGGTCCTCATATTCACATACGGCCACTAGTGTTCCGTTCCTTTTACGATAAACATTGCAGGCCAAATGAATTGCTCTATACCTATGAGACGCGCAGCATCATGTCAGAACAGATTGATCGGATATGTCACATTCGAATACTTCCACCGTTAGAGACAAGCGTCCCAGTACCATACGATCGTAACGGTACAGGTGATTTCTTCTACATACGGGAAGCACTACGCGACGGCTGCATTGTTCCACTTGATCTAAAGCCCACCTTCAGGCAAGGATTCACACTCGATCAGCCGAGGTCAAAACTTCGAGCACTCAATATCTTCTGTGGTGGCGGTACATTCGATCGTGGTCTCGAGGAAGGTGGTTGCATACAGAGCGAGTGGGCAGTTGAATGGGATGTGTCCGCTATGCTCACTTACAGAGCAAACCACAGGGGTAGTCTGCCTGTGAAAATGTTTTGCGGCTCGGTCAATGATTACCTTGAGAGAGCCAAAAATGGTGACACCGGTGACCTGATAGCAAGACTAGGCGAAGTGGATTTCATCTCGGCAGGTAGTCCATGTCAAGGCTATTCAACAGCGAATAATAACAAGAAGAGTGACGAATCATTGCGCAATTGCTCGATGATTGCCTCTGTCGTCTCTTACGTTGATTTTTACAGACCCAAATATGCAATTTTGGAGAATGTCATCGCAATGTCGAATAGCACTCATACTCGGAATCCTCTCTCTCAGCTTGTGTGCGCCTTCGTCGGCATGGGATACCAAACACGTGTCCTAAAACTTGATGCATGGAGTTTTGGTGCTCCTCAAAGCAGATCTCGTCTCTTTGTCATGATTGCTGCACCAGGATTAGAACTTCCTGTGCGTCCCGCAAACTCTCATTCCCACCCAGAAAAGACAGGCTTGCGTGCACTTGGAAGGGGGGCTAGCGGTGTTCCGTATGGAGAACGTCACTGGGATACACCTGTGTTCAACTTTGTCTCAGCTGCAAAAGCCACAAGAGATCTTCCATCTATTGACAGGGGCCGAATAACGCAAATAGACTGGCCTGATCACAGGCCGGGCCGAATCGAGTCATATAAATACCAGGAAATCATTAATTCCATACCTAAGTATCCAAGAGAACAGGGTCTGGTACATGCAGTAAAGAAAGGCCGACTAAGAGCTGGCCATCACGCTGTCGACGCGAACAAGCTTCGGAAAAATGCAAATCGCTCATGGACAAGAATCAATCCTGATGGCTTAATTCCAACCGTCACAACATCCTTAAACCCGCTTTGCAGATTTACAGGAAAGTGGGTTCATTGGGAACAAGATAGGTTGATGACAGTGCAAGAAATTAGAAGGGCGCAAGGGTACCCTGATGATGAGGTCTTGATTGGAGACATAGTGAGGCAGTGGAAGATCGTGGGCAATAGTGTGGCCAGGCAGGTGGCGCTCGTCTTGGGATTAAAAATCCGCGAAGCTTGTGAACAAGATGAGATCAGGGGTATCGATCCAACACAGCCTGTCAAGGCGCCCCTAGCACCAGACTTAGGTCCACTACCGCGCAAACGGCCTTTGACATCAGCAACTCCAAATCGTCCATCCAATTTCAGTATTGTCATAAAGACACCCAAAAGTGCTGAGCAGGTGACTCCCACTCCAGTCAAACCACCATCACATATGTTCGGCAGCAGCTCAACTTCTAGAAAAATGCGTGAGGAGAAAGATGAGCCGTATTCTGATTCACTATCCAATCTGGCACAACTGGGTCAATTAGAACTGTCGTCGCATCGTGGAAAGTCGGTGACTCCACCCAATCTCATTTCCCTCACATCTACGCCAAATGACACCAGTGCAGATGAAGATTCTGACACTATCAGGAGCGTCACACATCGGAAGCGTCCCACTGATGATCAAGAACAGGATATGGTTGGTCAAAACACACTAGGGGTTACCAAAGAGAAGGAAAACAGGCCATACATTCCCAAGCGAATTAAACTTCTGGAGGATGAACCATAAACCAGCAACTGTTGGGACAATGGGCTAGCTTGTGCGTCTAGTCGGCGAAATCAGCTTACCTCCATGAGCTCAGGAACAATTCCTGTTGTCACTTTGTGAGTGTACCCATACATTATCAAACGGTGGGCAAGGCAAGTAAATAGCAAGGGTCTTGCACGGCCGATGATATCAAATAGATAGAGATTGAGCTAGGGCTCATCACATATCCACAAGCATTACAGACCAGATAGAATAATGAAAACTGTCATTCAATGTCTTCGGGGTATATAGCAGTGGACTTGAAATTCAAACATCATGAACAAAACTGCAGCGTCAATCACGCCTGTGATCAACGTGGCTGCATCAAGTATCTGTTCGCAATCAGCAATAAGTTCCGGTTGACAGCATGCTAACCTTCCTGTTACCTTTCTCGTTATTCTCTCTATTCATTGCTTGGAGGAATTTTTGCCTCCATTGTCGAGGAGGCAATCGGAATTTCCTATCGCGATACTGCGTCGTCTCTTCGTAATCTCGACAGAGATGTTCATGGTATTGAACAAGGCTGATCATAGGAGCCTCCTTTTGGTGAAATAGAACAGCAAGCCTATCCGGATCAGTCAGTATTGTTGAATTATAGGGGACCTGGCAGGTTAACCATACTGCCAAATTACCGCATGAACAACTTTTCCTTCTCTGACGAAGCGCTCGACACTCCTCGAATCCCTGCACATTAATTGGTCAATGAAGCGTTCGCCTTCCCTGGAGTATCTGAACATAATGTGGAGTTTTATTTTGGTTGGGGAATTTGTGCCGTGATGAGTCGTATTTCTCGCGAGTGTGTAGAGATCACACTGGCCGTCGTCGTCTGGGTCTTGTTCCATAACGCATTCACACACTTCGTCAATTTCCATGTCATAGGCTTTCATCAAAGGCTCTAATGAACGCATTATCGACACTAAATACTTGGTCCCATCAAGACGGCTACTCCCCAAGACACGGTATCTACGGGCCATCACACTGCAATCGGGAGGTTCATGAACGGGCCCAAATTCACGATGCCTCTCGACACGTTCTGAGGAACTCATACAATTGGTTATATGAGGTGGTATCAACGTTATGAATGGTCAATGCGTCTGAATCGTATTTTGCAGGAATGATTTGGTTTTGACAGACGTGCCAACATATGGCTAGCATATGTATATATATACATATTTCACCCACATTAATGAGATGTTCTAGAACGATGGTATGAATGATGACTGTTTTACAGTCTCAATGCTCTACTTACAAGTATGGTCCAATTGCTTGGGTCTCATTAACGCCATACCTACCCTGTAGTGAAGCAGGCATTTGAATCCAAGTCACTGCAAGCAACGCTGTTGTTGTTAATCGACCAACAATCTGTGGCAATTGCCTGTGCACGGCATAGGCTTGCCACTAATTTGACAACCACCGTGGTACAAATTTGTATTCTGCAGAGTCACGCATTCATCTATTCAAACTCATAAGTTTGGCCACCTAATTGTTGTTGATTGATATGTGAAGATGTTCATGATGACCCATGTAATTCGTTTGCCACAGGAACCATACACAAAGTTGCTCAGGGGTAAAGGGGCGGCGTTGGCCCTGCAAGTGTGACAGCCCACGCAAACAGGTACAACGCAAATACGATCATGCTTTGTCTTATCTACACCTATATATCTTACTGTTGCAGGTCCCTACTCTATATTTGTGTAGCGTTCTTCAAACGTTCTTTATCATTGAAAAAAAATGATATACTTATGAGATCAGACATGAAATGGGGGTTCAAAACCACGATATATGAGCAAATTGAAAGACAATTATATGTATTCATTTAAAGCAAAGATTTTTTGAGTGATAAAGCAGGCACCCTGCCAGAAACATAGGCGTTGCATTATACTGGGTCCTCACTTATTCCATAGCCTGGCCAGAGGCACAAGTAATTGGGCCTTTCTGGTAGTTCAAGTCATTGGTAGTGTTGTAGTTCCACCACATGTCAAAGTGCTGGGGGTACTTCTTCGGAACACCACACTTGTCGACATAATCGGGTAGCTTCTTCTGATAGTGCTCTGTAAAGTTTTTGAGGGAACAGGAGAATCCAGGGCCGTTTTGGCAATCGTTGAGGGGAATGACACCCTCATTCAGGATGACACGGACATAAGTGCCCGCTTCACTGATTCCAGTTTCACTGCAGTTGAGTCTCTCAAAGACGATGTGTGCACCCATGGGAACAATGTCGGTGATTTGCCATGGAGAAAGGAACTTCATGTGGGTGTGAGGCAGATCGCCATCGTCGAGCAAGCCAAGTGCACCCACAAGAGGGCTGATTTGGGTGTCGTGTGCGAAGTTGAGCAGGAGAGGGTGTTTCTCAGGACCTTCATTCAAAGCGGTAAGGGTGGCATTTGCAAAAACAGAGCCAACAGCAACCTGGTAGGGATTACCGGGACTGCATTTTTCTCAGTTAGTAAACAAGGAATTTTTGACATCGCGGGCGATAGAGTAGACGTACCCAAAGCAGTGATAGAACCAAAGGCCATTGACATAATTAAAAGCGACCCATTCCTCGGGGGTGAAAACGTTGATCCAAGGAGACCAAGGACGAGCGTTCAATTCAAACATAGCCGTTGCTGCCTGATGTCAGTACATGGTGTATACGGCCCTCGGAGAACGGCAAATTCTTACCCATCAAGAAGAATGTATCTGTTGTATTGAGGTGAGCACCCGGGAGCTCCTTATTTAACCTAGCGGTGGCAGCCTTCAACTGGGGCAACTCATCCTGGAATTTGTCGCACTTCTCAGCAATCAGGTCGTCGACGTTCGTGCCTTTGAAGCATCCAGGGGTCAAGCTGTTTGCTCCTTGGGACTCGTCCTCAGAAATGATGTTCAGAGCAGCGCTTGATGAGTAGTTATAGCCGAAGAAGCCCTCTCCAAACTTGCGAGCAGTGTTTATCACGCGTGAGTAGCCACTGGTGAAGTAAGGGGTAACCTTGTTGGTGTCCAAAAGATGACCATAGCGAGCCCGGTAAATCGTACCCCTATTGTAAGCGTCATTAAGGCCAGCGTAGGGACCGCTGAAGGTTTCCGCCTCAAGCTGACAGTAGTCTGGAACCCAGTACTCCCAATCGTTCAGGAACTCGAACTTGCCCTTGTAATTAGGCTTCCCGGACTGCTTAACTTTGGCCAAAGCGATGTCGATTTTAGCACCATCAGCTGGCTCAGGATAACGTTCTCCATGTCTCATCAGCATGACGACTTGGTCAACGGTGCATTGCTCAGGAGTCTCGCGTGAAACACCTGCAGAGCGGCGGTCAGTGTATGGCCCACGGCCACCAGTGTACTTGAGAATGTTGAAATCATCCTGGAACTGCTGCGAGAGCCTTTCACCCGATAAGGGCTTTTGGTACTGATCAGGAGGGGTGTACGCCAGGGAGACACCAACAGCCGAAAGGGTAGACAGAATCGCGGTAGTCCTCATGGTTGGACGGATGATTTAATTGATTGATCTGTGATATGGGGTCTCCAGTGGCTTCCAGATTAACAGACTGGCGTTGAAGTGAGATGCAAAGCAAATATACACATCCTCTTCGAGTGCGATGGCCTCCCCTTTTAAATGATTCCCGTCTTGCCCATTGAGTTGCTCATATGTAGGCTGTATCGGGAATAAGTGTAGAATTCCGCTATTCTTCCTGCATACCACCATTCATTCTTCTGCCAAAAGGTTGCATTATCGCTGCATCTCCATTCCATATAGGCACGTCGGCCATCGTCGAAGCGGACGATAATAGCGTCCCTTGGCCTGATGTACACTGCATATCTTCCAATCGGCTATCGCACGTGGTGATAGCACCACACTGGGAAGACCAGTACTGTCATGATCGTTATCGTTACATTGAGCAGGGATACCTGCATGCCAGACTCTGGCGAAAGCTCCAGCTAAGAGCATCTCGCGGGGATCGCTGCATCCCTACAAGCAGGAACATGATCGTCTTCAAGTGCAGCATAAACGATATAGTTCAGCAGATAATCGACCGAAGGGAGCAGCAAGCGATATCGAGTAAGTTGAAGCAGAACTCGGAGCATACATCAAATTCAATGCTTCTCATCTCGTGAAAATCCGGCATTTTCGTATATGCAAGGTTGCAGACTGATAGCGATGCACCTGAGTGGGCTCTGCACTATCGTGTCTCCAGCACGGGAGAGATTGACAGGCCCAGGAACCACCTCCATACTTCTCCAGTTCTTCAATTACCCCTCTCGTCTTTCCCCCGACTAGAACAGTTTCTGGCGCGGAGATTATGCTGCGATACATCACCGTTGCAGCCGCAAGGTGGACATTGCCGCTAGTTCTACCGTGAGAGTGAGTCAGAGCACGGGTGGATGGTAGTGATCTGCAAAGATGATCGAGTGACGCTGGCGAGAGGGACTGTTTCGACGAAGGTATATCAAGATGTTGTCGCTGTCCCAATGCTGCTGGTCAACGTTCAATGGGCACTGTCGAGGCTAAAGCTTAATTGAGATATGACTATCATACATCCATGAAGCTGCACAGCATCATGTAGGGCTAAGGAAGCTCTGGGGGATGCTGTAATGGTTCATTCCATTTTCAGGGATCGTCCCTGGATGGCCATAAGGCAGCAATTGACGACCAGGAATATACTGTAGGTGGGTCAAGCTAAGCTCGTGCCCTGTTCAAGCCTCTCATTGGGTTGTCCTTCTTCTTATGCGACAGAATCACAACCAATCCATTACGCATGAGGCACGGGGAGGCTGAGTGGGCAAAGAGCTTGATCATAATGGGCCGGCCCATAATAAGTGACAGACAGCGCGAGCCACATAGCCGACATCGTGAATTGGATGAACGCAATCTATGTGTGTCTTTGATTGTAAGTTATGATTGAAATGACCAAGGACTAAATCATAACCTATCATTGAAGCCGGTATATCATAATTTTTACTTTAAATTCTGTAGCATTTCATTCTGTAATCATACGCTTGCTTGCTAACTAAAAAGAGAAAAAAAAAAAGAATCCCTAAAAGCAAGGGAACTCGGTAGCTTTTTTCGCTCGCTTTTCATTTCACGTGTCAAGTATCAAGCTTACTGGAAGCGCTTTTCAGCAGCCTTCCAGTTGATAACTTCCCAGATGGCCTTGAAGTACTCGGCCTTGCGGTTCTGGTATTGCAAGCTTTGAGTCAGGTCAGTGGAAGTGTTCATATACAGCACAATGGAATGTGAATATACTCACTAGTAGGCATGCTCCCAGGCGTCAATACCCAAGAGAGGAGCATAGGGACCGACAACAGGATCTTGGTTCTGTGTACAAGAAGTTTCCAGTCAGTACTGCATGAGCTATAGGATGATTATAGCGGCTACTTACGGCATAAGTCTTGATGCCGATCTCGCCAGTGGCCTTCTCCTTGACTAGCCAGGCCCATCCAGAACCCTGGATGCCAGCCAATGCGGCGTTGAACTGTTCAATGAACTTCTCATAGCTGCCATACTTGGCATTGATGGCACTAGCAAGGTCACCGTCTGGAGGAGCACCACCACCAGCGTTCTTTGGAGCCAAGTTCTCCCAGAAGAGGGAATGGTTTACATGGCCACCGCCATTGAAATTGGTCGCATTCTGCAGAGCAATCTGTGTTTGAATATCACCCTTCTCCTGAGCCTCAGCGAGCTTCTCAATGGAAGCATTGTAGTTGTTCACATATGTCTGGTGATGCTTGGTGTAATGGGTCTCCATGATCTGGCCAGAGATGGCCGGCTCAAGGGCGCCGAAATCATCTGCACATGGTCAATTCATTTTGAGTCAGTTCATTGACCGGAGAGCCGAAGAATTAGAGACATCAATTGAGGCCAATGGACCTACACTTCAAGTCAGGAAGGCTGACCTTCGAGACGTAGCGGACGCCCGCAATGCCGGCAAAGCCAGCAGAACGAGGGGCAGCTGCCGTAGCAGCGGTACGGAGCCCAGCACGGGCAGTAGATCCAAGGAGCGATGCCATTGTGCGAGATATATAGCTGTATCTAACCCGTCTCCTGCAAAATGCTCAGTCAATTCTGTCGTCTAATGATCCAGAAATGAAGATCAATTGCGTCGAAGCAAAGCAGAATTACACTCTCCCTTATAGTCCGCTCTGTGCAGTTCCAATACTCTCATGGATCCCTCTTGCCCGCACCATATTACACCATACATACCTAGCCGGAACTTAGCGCTCTTTTTGACGTCTGCCGAGGAACTCTGTCGAATTGGTTATGGTATGTAGCGACGCGCTAAGCCGAAAGAGGAGGTATGACGTCAATGACGTCAATTTAGCTGACTCAGCATTGATTTTATGTTATGCGCTGGATTTGTGATATTCCGCTCCGTGTATTTGTTCTTGACGTTTGCCCGACTTCCTTCAAGCTTGTGTCAAGCATCGTTCTTTGATCAAAGGTGATCTAAGGAGGTAGGGGCGCATTGTCTAGTGGGTCTGATTGCTGAATGGGTCATGGGCTTCTGTTAGCTGCTGCGGGAATTGGCAGTGATACACAGACTTAGCTTCAGGAACCCAGGAGAATGGAATCACCGAGTTACAAGAGAAAATACGACGATATGAGTTCATCAGAGGAAGAGGAAGATGCAAAACCGAGCTTCGGCTTTCGTGGCTTTCAAGCGCCGGCAGCATCGCGCTCACCGTCACCTCCTGCTCGGATGGGATTTGGTGGTCGACAGCCATGGAAGAACCGACAGTCTCAGGGCCAGAAGCCCGCTGCAGGGCTCAATGCGCCAAACTCCTTTGCGGCGAAGATGATGGCCAAAATGGGCTATGTCCAAGGTCAGGGTCTGGGTGCACAGGGCCAGGGTATCGTCAATCCCGTGGAGTCAGTTGCAAGGCCGACGAAGGCCGGTCTTGGTGCGGTTAAAGAGATGACGAAGCAGCAGAAGGAAGAGGCGAAACGTGAGGCTGCAAAGAGAGGAGAAGTCTTTGAAACAAGCTCGGATGAAGAAAGGCAAAAACGAGCACGCCGCAAAGCTGAGCGTGCTGCTGCCGGAAAAGCTGGTGCTGCGGTGCCCAGGCCAGCGAAGCCGAAGTTTAGGACGGCCCGCGAAATAGAGGAAGAGGCTCAGGGACTGGAAGTACCAAATGTTCTAAAGAGTCTGATAGATGCTACCGGCAAGGAACACAAGGTCTTGACGTCCACTGCGGGATTGATGCAGCCAGTGGGCTTTGTGAGTGCAGATGAAAGCGAGGCATACAAAATTGCACAAAGAGCACGCCACGATCTGGAAGCTTTTGCAGATGAATGGAGAGCGTTGACGGATCGCAAATCATTTGTCGAAGCCGAGGAAACTCAAATAATCGAACAAATCGATCTACAAAAGACCAAATACGAGCAGGTTCAAGCATTGACCGCCGCAGTGAACAGCTTGCAGATAGACGATGATGAGGTCGTCGTTACATCAGGGAAATGGGAGGACCTTACTTCCAAGTTAGAAACGATTGAGGCTACCTACAGCCATTTCAAGGCTGAGTATCGCCTCCATGAAGCAGCTGTTGCGGCAGTTCATCCGCTCTTCAAGGATTGTCTAGACGGATGGGAGCCATTTGCCAACCCTAGCTATATGGTAGACTATCTACGACGATTACAGCCGGTATTTCAGCCACCAAAATCTGAATTTAATGAAGAAGATGGAACAATGCGCCGGAAACAAGCAACGTCGCCTTACGAAACAATGATCTATACATTATGGCTACCAAAGATACGATCTCTTCTCATGAATGAGTGGGACGTGCACGACCCAGCTCCAGCTATATCATTAATCGAGGCCTGGAAGGATATCATTCCAGACTTTGTATTATCCAACATTCTCGATCAAGTCGTGGTGCCCAAGTTGACAGAAGCTATCAAAGCGTGGAAGCCCCGAAGCTCAAAAAGGAGAGGCACAACAGAGTCATCATTCCCCTGGTGGTTGTTTGACTGGTTACGATATCTGGATGACAGACATACAAACCCCAAAGCTCCTACAGGCTTGTTGTCAGACGCTAAGCGGAAGTTCAGGGTTGTGCTTGATAGCTGGGATATCAGCCGTGGACTTGTTCCGGGAGTCGATTTATGGAAGGAAGCATTGGGCTCAGAATTCGACAACGCTCTACAGAACTACCTCTTACCACGTCTAGCAAGACACTTATCACATCACTTCGAGGTCAACCCTCAGGATCAAGATTTGACAGCGCTGGAAAATGTACTCAAATGGCAAGGATACTTCAAACCAACCACTCTAGGCCTCTTGCTTGTTGCAGAATTCTTCCCTAAATGGCTTGCTATCCTCCATTTGTGGCTCACATCCGATCCGAATTACGAGGAGGTTGGACAATGGTTTTCATGGTGGAAGACACAGATTCCAGAAGCTATCAATGAAGTCGACGACGTGGCAGATGAATGGCATCGTGGTTTGGAATTGATGAACCAGGCTCTAGATTTGGGTGAAAAGGCCGCTACAGACCTTCCCGTTCCTGTCAATCATCATGCACGCGATTACAAACATAAACGCAGACACGAACATTGGGATAAAACAAAGGGTCGCGAGAAGGAACCTCCAAAGTCTCGTCCTGTCCAGATTGCTGAACCAACATTCAAAGATATCGTCGAAGAGTGGTGTTCGGATGAGGGCATCTTGTTCATGCCTCTCCGCGAGGCGCATGTGCAGAGTGGTCTTCCACTGTTCCGCCTGACAGCAAGCGCAACCGGGAAGGGTGGCGTTTTGATATACATCAAAGGAGATGTCGTCTGGGCTCAAAACAAGAAATCAAAGGATGTATGGGAGCCTATGGGATTGGATAACGCGCTCCTCCAAAGAGCTGAAGGAAAGTAATATGCTGAGTCCATATGCGGGGAGGGCTCTATGATTTGTCGTTCAAATGCTTGCAATATACCACTTTTGCTGTTTGTCCTTTTTGTGTGTATCATATCACAGTGCAGTAGCATTGAATATTTCCTCTTTTGTATATGACAGCACTGGCAGTCTCATCATAATGTGCTCATTTCAACACAACTCCTGCTCTTCGTGCCTCAAGATATGCGTCTGCGCTTGCCTGTGGCAGGCTCCTCACGACGGCAAAAATCTCCTTGTCGTGATATCTTAATCTCGTCTTTGGGTCTGTATAACGAGCAGGTAGCCCAGTGATATCGCAATAAGACTTATGGCCCATAGCCCTCAAGCTCGGAGCAGATTCAATATTCATGTAAGTCACTTGCTGCTGCGGCGTAGGAGTTGAATCGCCGGAAGCCTCTTGTAGCCGCGCCAGTTGGGCCTGTAGCTGCGCTTGCTGCTGCGCTTGCAGTTGTGCTTTTCGAGCCCTGACGGCAGCTGAATCCTTGCGGTTCCCTTTCCCTTCAGAGAGAATTTGTTTCAGATTCTTATTTCGTCGAGAGTTGGGCTTCCAGTGAGGATTGCGAAATGGGCGCGGCTGGCGGGTGAGGTCAAGAGACTCAAGGAGCTTTTGATGCTGCAAGGCAGCCTCTTGCTGCGCTGCCGTGGGTGCTAATGAAGGTGGCGGAGGCATGGGTGTTGACGCTGATGATGATGATGATGGGTGTTTGAGCAGTTGCAGCAGGAGTAGATTGGACTTCCTGGTTTCTTTCTATTTCTCCCTGACTGTAGCCACCGGGCCTTGAAACAAAATGCTGGTATCGAATGACGTTCTTCAATGACGTTTCAAGGTGGAGCGGAGATATAAAAAAGGCACGAACGGTGATAGAGCACCGAGAACGGAGCTTAGCTCGAGTCTTGCGTATCAAAAGCAATCGATGGCTCTGGTCAACGCCAACTAATCGTGGAGGTCGTACGAGTTCAAGATGGCATCAGCTGTGAGCAGGAGGTGGACATATCTTCCTCGCGCCAGCTCTTTATCATGCCTCGGCCGCACAATCGCCCAGAGCAGGCGGGCGTTCTGCGCAAGCACATCCCGACGTCGTATTGAAGATATGCGAAAACTGCCAGATGCGATAATAGCTGAATACGAAGGTGTGTGTCTCCTCCCAGCATCTGCATTATTGCAAGTAATATCACCAGGCTCTTCTGACTGATACCGCTACGCCAGATAGATCATGTATTTCTGGAGATTGTGAAACAGATCTTGATACCGATCTGCTATCCTTACGATGGCATGCAAGGGGAAAGGAGAGGCGAAAACCTCGAAATATACTCCTAGTTCACAAGCAATTTGCGCCAAAGGTTACGACAGCTTTAGTTGAGGTTGTCAAGCATATCAAGGAGACGTATCCCGATACGAACATCGTGCTAGAACGGGAGACAGCGCAGAGTTTACATGGGCACTTTCCCTTTGACATATACACAAACGTGGGAAATTCAGACATTTCCCATGGAGCAAAAGGCTTTGGCGCAGATGGGCAAAATGATGAATTGTCTCACCACGAGCCGCTTGCCATCTTGCCAGAAAAGATTGATCTGGCGGTGACTTTGGGAGGCGATGGAACTGTCCTCAGAGCATCCAGCTTTTTTGCAGAGACACGGCGCGTTCCGCCATTCATCTCTTTTGGAATGGGGACTCTCGGTTTTCTAGGTGAATGGGATTTTAAGGATTATCGGAGAGCGCTCAAAGGTGCTATGCACGGAAGCAATGGTACGGTCTCTGCCGATGAAGATATTCAGATCCTTGTCAGAAGGAGGATACGCATCAAGGTGTTTGATAAGAATGGTGACCAGAAATACATTCTTCGAGATGGAATGAGGACGTCGGGCACATCACAAATGGACATGGAAAAGCAGATGGATCACGGGGACGATGATGCGGGCGTTGTTCACGCCATGAACGAGGTCGTCTTACATCGCGGCAATCAACCCCACCTTGCGATTCTCGAAGTATCAATTGGAACGCGATTCCTGACAGAAGCTGTAGCTGACGGCATGATCGCAGCTACGCCAACGGGGAGTACAGCCTACAGTCTGAGTGCCGGAGGCAGTATCGTTCATCCACTTGTCCCGGCCCTTCTATTGACTCCCATATGTGCACGAAGTCTATCATTTAGACCTCTTGTGTTACCCCTAACATCTTCATCGATACGAGGGAAAAAGAAAGGCAAGCAGAATGCCGGAATTACCATGCGATTGAGTGAGAAAAACCGCGGGAAAGAGATACCTGTCAGCATAGACGGAGTGACTATGGCACGGGGGTTGAGTGTTGGGATGTCGGTTGAAGTATCAGGAGAGGACATCAGCCTGACTACTGATGGGATACTGACAGGTGGAATTCCATGCGTCATGAGGGGTGTCAAAGAAGAAAGAGCAGGAGACGGTTGGGTAGAAGAATTGAACGGTTTGCTGAAATTCAACTATCCTTTTGGAAGAGAGATGAAGGTGGGAGAAATGGAGATTGAGTCTCAAGGACACTTCGGTATACCAGAGTGAGCAGGGGAGGCCGAGCCCAACCTGAATTTTGATCCACGCCCCTTTTACCACCATCAAAAGGTGCACGGCACCGACCTACATGCATATCAATCTCAACAGATAATCCGCTCCGCTCACTCCTGCGAAGCAAGATGCTGGAGATCTGTGACGACTGCAGTCTTGCTCATGTCACTGAAGCAGTGCTACCCCCTTAATGGATGGACGATGGCCAACTGCGAGGCCGAATTGCCATGTCAGATATGGCAGAAGCTACTCGTTCTGGCCTCTCAAAACAGCTGTTGTGTCCCTCTATACATACTTCAAGACTTCTGTGGAATAGATAGACCCCTTCAAAAATCACCTTCCCGCCGTACCTTCTCAGTGCCTACAGCTCAAAGACTGTCAATACACATTCCCTGGCCGTAATCACCAAGCAGCATGCCGACAAGTCGTTGAGTCAAGCTTCCAGTCCAAGGCCAATAGCGGCAACCTCGAAGTCCCGAACCAGTCCTCTCCCTCTTTGCCTGCTCCCAACCTACTCAACCAGATCACGTCGATACCAAAGCATCTAATATTCCTTCAATCTCTCCACTTCTTCCAGTTCTTCACCCACTCCTGCTCTCCCCCCTTGCACATCTCGATTCCACTTCCCTCATGTCTCATACACCGCTGCAGTCGATATCGGCAGGTAGGCGCGCGTCAATCGCGATTAACAGATCTAATCGCGACACGCGCGCGGCAGCATGACGTAACCGTGCTCTGATTGGCTGCCAACTTTTTCAACTTTTTTCAACTTTTTCCTTCCTTGTTGCGATCACCCACGAAGTCATCCAAGGTCATCATCATCATCATCGACCGAGTCCAAGAACGGGCGGGCGAGAAGGTGAGCTGGTGAGCTGGTGGGAGTGGCAGCCCCGGGTATATAAGGGCAGCTGCTGCAGGAAACAATAGGTTGATAGGTAGATACATCGCGGTTGCGTACAATAGATCAATAGAAACCAATCCTTGGAGCCACCCAAAGCCGAAGCCGACGCCCATAGACCAGAGTCTGCCCTTTCCAGTCAGCGTTTGGAATCCGTTTGGCAGAATCCGATTATATCTATAGTTGTGAGAGCCCAGGCAGGACCATGTACCGGCGTCTCTCTTCCCTCCTCCTCATTCCCCTTCTTTTCTTCTGCGTCGGTTGTGTGTGTAGCAATACGACGATGGATACCGCAATTGAAGCTGGCAATGCCTCGCAGCCCTTGGACCTCTCGACTATTCGGTTCCAGCTTGTGTAAGTTGCATCTCAATGTACGCATGTGCAGATGCTAGGATCACCGGCCTTGGGGCTTTTACGTATTGGTTAAGGCCCTACCATACCTCCATCCAAGCCTACTTTTGTCCCCTTGTTTCCCAGGAAGGGTCAGGTATCGACATGGCCAGCTCACCAGCAAGCAATATGCGATATTCTTCTTGAATTGCCAGCTGACTTTCTCATTTCATCAGTCGGCTGGAGGACACTATCATCTTCCATTTGATCGAGCGTGTGCAGTTCCCTCTCAATGAAGCAATTTACCAGCCGGGCGGCGTGAAGATCCCAGACTCAGATCTGAGCCTGATGGACTGGCTGCTCTTCCAGCGTGAGCGTCTCGACTCGATGCTTCGTCGTTACGAGTCTCCCGATGAATATCCTTTCTTCCCAGAGGCACTCAAGAAGCCCATACTCGCACCCATCAACTACCCCAAGGTCCTGCATACGAATGATATCACTATCAATCCAACCATCAAGGAACGCTACATCAAGGAGATTCTCCCGGCCATCTGCCGTCACGATCGGGAATCGAGGGGTGAAGCAGAGGAAAACTATGGATCATCGGCCACCGCCGATGTTGCAGTTTTGCAATCTCTATCGCGGCGCATTCACTACGGTGCATTTGTCGCGGAGGCAAAGTTCAGAAAAGACCCTGAGACGTTCGTCAGGTTGATCAAGTCCAATGACACAAAGGGCATCGATGAGGCTATTACAGATTCTGTGCAGGAAGAAAAGGTGCTGAAAAGATTACGTCTCAAGGCGCAAACCTATGGTCAGGATTTGGACGAGCCGCATTCCAACTCCTCAAAGATCAACGTTGACGCTGTTGTCAACATGTACAAAGTATGCCTTGCGCCCCTTGAAACCCAGCAACTTGACAAGGTGCTTTTGCTGACACTGTCTAGAATATTGTGATACCCCTGACGAAGGAGTTGGAGGTTGATTACTTGATGAAAAGATTGAATGGAACGAAGTGGGAATAAGAGACCGCTGATCATATAGATGAATGATTTACGACTGTTTGGAATGCTCACGATGCATAATGATATCAATAGACTGCATCCCCTCGACCACTTCAACCCAATGACATGTTTCTGCGTAGATCGTAAGACTATATCGCTGTACATCGTCGCTGTCAACCCTCTCGGTGCGGGTATATCCGCTCGCCTGCGATAAGCTTTCGTGCCTTGATTGCGCCGTGAACATTTTTTCCTTCGCCTTACGAGGACTTGCGACTGTGAGACTGGCATCCGTCCATATAAGTGCAGCAGCTTCATTCCTGTCAGTCAATACACAATTCTTAAGCCTGTCATCTCATGCGCAGCAGCACCATCCACATATACTCACTTTTCCGGGTCAATATCAAGAGCTATCCGCGCAGATACACCACTCATCGTCGCAACATGGGTCCCAAGAAGCCCGCTACACCTGTTTACACAGGTCCTAAGACTCCTCTCAAGATCCTACTTCTGCATGGTTACACCCAGTCAGGTCCCAACTTTTACGCCAAATCTCGTGCTCTACAGAAGCATATTATCAAGAATCTGCCCACATACGATGTCACCTTTTCGTGCCCCTCTGGGCCCATTCCACTGTTCCCCGAAGATGTTCCTGGATTCCATAAGCTACAGGGAGAAGAAAGCGGGAACGACGTTTCGACTGAAGCTGCTGAAAGAGAACCGCAGATGTTTGCCTGGTGGAGACATGCTCCCGATGACTTCGATGGACTATATCGAGGACTCGAGGAGAGCATAGATTTCGTTGCGGACCTAGCTAAGAAAGAAGGACCATTCGACGGAATCATCGCTTTTTCACAGGGCGCGTCTTTTGCAGCTATGCTTGCTTCGTTGACTGAACCCAATCGCAAGGCTGCGTTCGACTACTTCGAGAAGACGCCTGCAGATAACGGCCGTGCAGGTATCCCGTTCCCTGACGCCTTCGAGAAGTCTGGACATCCGCCTTTGAAGTTCGCCGTCTGCTATTCTGGATTTGCTGCACCTGGAGCGAGGTATCGCGCCTTTTACAACCGGCCCAAGATTTCAACCCCCATACTGCATGTTGTAGGCAGTCTTGATGCGATTGTGGACGAGAACAGAACCAGAACATTGATAGAGGCGTGCGAGGAGAATCCGGAAACAAATGGTAGAGTGATCAGACACCCTGGTGGCCACTTCTTGCCTTCACAGAGACCATATATGGATGGTACCTTACAATTCATCAAGGGCATCCTTGAGCCCAAGAAAGAAGAAGATAAGGATGAAGTTGGAGTTGAAGATATGGATGTTCCATTCTGATCTTGCGGACAAAAAGGAGAATTGGAATTGCCAAATAGCATACCCTGTATTCTAAATCTTTGAAAGAATATACCTTCTGGATAAATCAAGAACAAAGATACAGTCAACCATGACGGATGTCAGGTCGAAGACTCAAAGGCTGTCCTTTGTAGACAGGGCTACCGTCAATCGCTTCCTGGAGACACCAGCAGAAAAGCAGGATCGGCAGGGTAATTCATGGATATTGCCTATGCGGACGACGATGCCATCAGTACAATCTCCTTGATATCAATTTCGTTTCTTTCTCTTTTGGAAAAGCCTTCTGTATAGGCCCAACGTGAGGCATGCAGTGAAAGATGAATTGGATATTGGCAATTGTAGTCAACAGAGCTTTGGCGTGGTTTTTCGCCCAAAGATCACAGTCATTGCCACAGTACATGCTATTGGATCAGGCAAACGATTGTCAGTCTCTCGATCATTGACATTAGCATACTATCGCCCATATGACTTGTCGTTTTCTGGCAGCCAGATGGTTTTCTCTCCAGCAGACTTGCCTGTATACATACGTGAGTTTCTATATCCAGGGTTCACTTACGTCTTCCTTGTCGGCCCCGCCGTGAAGGTGACGACATAGCGGGGCGCCCTATCTCATCTACTCTCGTTCAACGATACGATGCAGGAAACGCAAGACGGGACGCTGACAGAAACCGCAGAAGTTCACAATAGAGGCTTGTAAAGTGATATTATAGTAAATAGGACCGCATACACTTGGAAGAGGGGCATACGCTTTGCGCATCACAGACGCATTGGGCGCAATGGCACCATCATCTCGGATACCCATATTCCTACTCAAAACGCGATCTGTGCCTACCGATCCCTACGAAGAGCTCGTCACTCAAGTCCAGAGAACAGGCACGACGCCTTGGGACAAAGATCAGCCTGGGTCCTGCGACTATGCTTATGATCCTACCTTTGTGCCTGTCATTGAGCATTGGTATAATGATGAGAATCTCAATTACGTGAGCGCATTGGTTGCCTCGGGGGATCTTACCCGCAAATATGCCGGGCTCATCTTCACAAGCGTCAGAGCGGCAGAAGCCTTTGTGCGGATGGTGCAAGCAGTCGTTGATGGTAACGAGAAGCCATTGCAGGTCAATTTTGGAAGGTCAATTCGTGCTGACGAAATCATTCCTCACTACAGTGTCCAAGACAAAGCCAGATTCCAAATCTATAACATTTTATACCGTTGGCCCTGCGACCCATCGCTCGGTAAACATCGTACGCAAGTCACATTTCCCACACGCAGAAATCATCGGCGAGGAGGCCGGGACAGGACAGAAGTTGGCATATATCATCCAGAAGCATTACCGTGAGACGTATGCACCCGATACTGGCGATGACGATAGCACGCCTCAAAAGCGTGGCCTTCTATTTCTCGTCGGAGAAAAGCACCGGGATGAAATCCCAAGGACACTCATGAATCCTGAACTACCACTAGATGAAAGGATAAATGTTGATGAACTGGTTGTTTATGAGACGGGTGTGATGAATTTATTTCCAGATGATTTTGCAGAAGTCATTAATAGGG
>AZGZ01000003.1:284995-350572 GCA_001636715.1 Ascosphaera apis ARSEF 7405 | reverse complement strand
ATTTCTTTTCCTACTGCGAAAATGCAGTTAGGGACGACGTCCAATGGCGCCCGCCGTGCTGTGGCGCTGTTGAGCGCAAGTGCGTTGCTCCCCCTCTCATGAATGCGACAGAATGCGATTTCGTTTTCAATTGAATCTATCATGGGCTAGGCTAATATGCGATGAATTTCTCGTTACTCTATAGGACCAATTGCTGCTGAATTGGGTGTGTGCCGGACCTGCGCGCAATCAGGTCTGCTCAATATTAAACGACAACGGGGATATGCTACAGAAGCTGCCAATGCGGCCGCTGCGACATCGTCAACGACGACAGCAACGGCTACCGATCTTCCACCTGTTCCTCCAGCTTCATTCTCGACCGGGTCAACACAAGAAGGCGAGGGCGTTGCACCTCTTACCGTCGGCACAAAGACACACGGCATCAAGGCCGGTCTCCTTATTTCCCGAACTCCGCGCATCACACGGGACCTGACGTCCTTTGAGAAGGCGTTTTTTCTCTATCAACGTCGATTGAACGAGCGTCTTGCTCTTCCGTTCACCAAGTATTTTTACTACAAGAAGGGAACGCCGCAGGACCAGGACTACAAGCGTAAAATCGCTGAGAGGTTGACTCCGTCCCGAGATATTGGACGGTATAGCGGGTACGGCAAGGAGGCATGGAACGATGAATTGCTCGTCGGTGCTCCTGAGAGTGAGACCGCGCATCAGATTGAGGCGTTGGTCAAGGATGCGCAGAAGAGCGATAGCACCGTTGCCGAGAACGACGGCATGAAATCCGAAAATGAAGAAGATGAAATCCCGAAACCATTGAGCCGTGTCACCGAGGCGGATTTGAAAAAGGATTATAGGAGCTTGGACAGAGAGTTGCAGAGGACGCTATACTTGGTTTTCAAGATTAAGAAGGGCGATAAAGAGTTTTGGCATCTCCCAAGTGTGGACATTGTTCCTGGCGAGACATTGAAGGCTGTATGTTGACTCCCTGCCCCCCAATTTGCCTGTTGACTTGCTTCAACGATTACTGATTCAATTTCACTACAGGGTGCTGAACGGGCTCTTATATCATGGGCTGGCCCTAATGTCAACACTTGGATTGTCGGCAACCACCCAATTGGACACCGTATCTACACCGCGCGCAACCCTCGAGTCCGACAGCAGGCACTTGAGAAGGGCGAGAAGTACGGATACAAGGAATTCTTCCTCAAGGGCAGAATCCTTGCTGGCCAGGTCGACTTGACGTTGGCGAAGCCAGAATTGGGTATTACTGATTTCAGGTGGTTGACGAAGGAGGAGCTCGGAGCAGTTGTCGGTGCTGGTTATTGGTCGAACATCAAGAACATGCTCGGCGACAGGTAGAGAAGGATTATGGGAGGGAGAAAAAAAAGGAAATTGTAATTATATGTTGGAAAGGCCGACTGATTGTCTCTTTTGTGTATATTGTATGTATGTATGTATGTATGTATCATCTCATCTAACTTGAAGACCTGCACATTTCGTGTCGTTTTGGGACATGTCCCTATGATTGAAGCTAGACGTAGCGCAGAGGGTGCATTTGATACTCCGATATGATAGAGGGTGAACATCAATATCATCTGCTCGAACGCCTTTAGGAGTGGTTGCATCCCAGATATGAGATGCTACCTAGTGGTCTTGCAACAAGACACTGCCGTATGCGAGGGCATGTAGAGTTGGACCCGGCCTTGACTGCCTGTATTAACCGGCCTTCCGCAGCCATCGCTCATGGGTTTGTTCGACATGCATGAATCCAACTGTCTTCTCTCAGCTCATTCAGCATGCTTTATCGATTGAGAAATGACAATGGGAAATCCCTTCATCACTTGGCATTGAATTTTTGGCCCTGAACGACTGGAGCATTCTTCTTCCCCTTCGCATCAGCAGCCAGACTCTTCCCACAGATAGGACAGACTATGATTTGAAAGTGAGTATAATAGTCATTTGTAGATATAGTCAAGGTGGCATGAAATCACATACCATGGTCTCTATAGGCGCATCTCTGACAGAACTTCCTTCCGGCTTCACATTTCGTCTTGCAAGATTTACACGAACTAGCGTATGCAGCGTACGGATTCTTCGCACTCGAAGAGAGTAGTTTGTTCTATACAGATAATTGAGATGGTCAGCTCATGTCAATTTCAAACAACAACAACAACAATGACAACAAGATATAGTGAACTCACTTTCGAAATCCCACTTCCTGTTGGCCCAGAGGTCTTCTTCGCCGCCTTGTCCTTTGCAGCAGCAGCACCACCGACGTTACCGAAGCCGCTGCCGGAGAGATAGACGTCTGACTTGCGCTTGACGTCGGGTGTAGCAAGGGCTGTTTTCTGCAGTTTCTTTTGGCATTTAGAGCAGACCATGATGAGAAAGGTTACTGTGTGTCTGTTTAGCTATCTCTGAATGCTTTGAGTGATTCTTCTTCAATGACTTTCGATATTATGACGCTTATTGCTTCGGTACGTTCCAATATCCATATAATCAAATCAACCACATCAACTAGCCGTCAACAGTGGGTTAAGCAAAAACAGGTTGAGTAGTGTAATGGTCATCACATCAGATTCTGATTCTGATAATCTGGGTTCGATTCCCAGCTCGACCTGATATAATAAGATAAGCCTTTGGATGAAGCTTGTTTTCAACTTTTTTTGTCCTTATTCTTTTTGCATCTCGAAGCTGTGTACAGTATGTGAAGTATAAACTTGGTGGGCTCATTCACATTTACATTAACAGCAATACGGATATACGATGTACTCCATGGCCTGTGCACGGATTTCCGCTCCCTGTTGTATACATCGCCCACCATGACCAGCCTCGTTGTGTAGCTTCGTCTATACCGCTAAATGCAAGCTGTCTTGGAGCTATATGGATGAAGAAGTTGTTGAGGAAGTGAGAGCTCTTCACTTCATCAAATATCCTCATTTCCTGGCAGCTGGGACAGGCATCTAGACCACAACTTCGCATCCCTTTCCATAGTCCATTGCTTCAACCTCTTACCTTGCAAGTGCCAGCAACCCAGCAAAACTAAGCTCCCCCTTGTGCTGGATACTGGGTTACGAGTGAACCCAAAAGCTCACCGTTTGGCGATCCTGTCCCCCGGTTCTGCTGCGCCGGGATTACGTATCCCTGTGGTGAACGTGTGGTGAACGAACGACAGCAAGAAGAGGAATCAAGGGATGAGACTTGAGAAAGAGGGTCCAATCCAATACATGCCAAGCGCGGAGGTAAAGGAATAATATGTAAAACCTGGGATTGCTCTGATAAGGAAGAAGGGAATACGTTCATCTGTGTACAGGTGTACTGTATCGCTCCCTTTTTTTTTTCTTCCCTCTCGCTCGAGTTGCCCTCGTCACTTGCACATATATATATACATACATACCTACTTCTTGCGATTCAAATCGTGAAGAATTCATTTCGGAGGACTGACGTCGGTGGTATCTATCAGACACTGAAGCAAGACATCTGCATCTTGTTTCTTTTTCTCAATCATGGCTGCTGGAAATAAGACGGTATGTGATAGTGCCGGTCCCTATCATCTGTCGAGCTTGGGAGGGAATGGCAACAAGTTGTTTCTCTTTGCGCTTGTCTTTTTTGCTTGCATATTGGACATAAGTTCAGTGAGCGAGGCAGACGGAATCGCAAGCTTGAAGATTTTTCTCTTGTCGTTCTGATTGTTATATCACTCCCGTGTCAATACTAAGCTCTGGTGCTTGTTCGTTTAAACCGCATTGTCCATCCCGTCTAACGTTTTTTTCTCTCTCTCTTTCTTTCAATATAGGGGCAATCGACCATGCCCGCTCAGCGCCGCATGGGACAGCTGCAAGGGCAGCAGCAGTCTCAGACTCGCTGCCAGAGAGTCAGATGTTATCTGCGAAATAACACCTACATCGTGCCCCTGGTCCCGATGCTAATCATCCTCGCTCTGTGTTTCCGTGACCCGCGTCCCTCGAACTTCTTCTACCATGCCGTTTTCCTCTCATATCCCGAAGGCCCACGGGAAGAGGGCGGGCCTATGATGTACGGCAAGGGCTTGCATGATATCACCTTCGTCGCTTTCTACACTATCGTCATGTCCTTCAGTCGTGAGATTTTGATGGGCAGATATCTTCGCCCCTTCGCCGTTTACTGCGGCATGAAGGGCCGAGGCAAGATGTTGCGGTTTGTCGAGCAGGTGTACAGCGTCATCTACTTCAGTATCTTCGGCCCCTTTGGTCTGTGGGTTATGTCGCGTTCCGATCTGTGGTATTTCAATACTACCGCCATGTTCGAGGGCTTCCCGCACCGCTCGCATACTTGGGAGTTCAAGGCCTACTATCTCCTCGAGGCGGCCTACTGGGCTCAGCAGGGTCTCGTCCTTTTGTTGCAATTGGAGAAGCCGCGGAAGGATTTCAAGGAATTGGTCATGCATCATATCATCACTCTTTCGCTGATTGCCTTGAGTTATCGCTTCCACTTTACTCATATGGGTCTTGCGGTTTATATCACACACGACATTTCGGACTTCTTCCTCGCTGTGAGTGCTACCTGATTGGGGATTTGATTTGACAAAATCGTTTTCGACTCTCAACTAACGCCTTCATTTCACAGACCTCGAAGACTTTCAACTACCTCGATGCGCCAATTATCGGTCCTTACTTCGCTCTTTTCGCTTGCGTTTGGGTTTACATGCGTCACTACCTGAACCTCAAGATCCTCTGGGCCGTCCTCACCGAGTTCCGCACCGTTGGTCCCTTCGAGTTGAACTGGGAGACTCAGCAGTACAAGTGCTGGATCAGTCAATACATCACTTTTGGTCTTCTTGCCAGTCTGCAGAGCTTGAACATGTTCTGGTTCTACTTGATCGTGCGCATTGCGAAGAACTACGTTTTCTCCAATGTCAGGAAGGACGAGAGAAGCTCCGACGAAGAGAGTGCCGCAGAGGAAGAGGAGGAAGAGCTTGAGAAGGAGCGGGCCGAACAGCGCATGGAGAATGAGAGATTGTTGGACGAGGTGCAGCCAGGTGTTGCAGAGACTACTGGCGCTGATAACAGAGTTCCTAATGGAAATGGAAACGGATACACCAACGGGAATGGCGTCACGAAGAGGACGGTCAAGGAGGAGTAAATAAGTGGATGAAGTTTTGGGGGTCATCGCTTAGCTGATGTTCGACACGGAAATGCGATCTGGCCTTCATTCTTCAGGCGCCCAATCTCCAATTCTGCTGACAATTGGACGATAAGGCAAGACATGGGGTTAGAGGGGCAAGGTGTGTCATGCATGCACTGTTTGGGAGGATGGACGCCATTTTCCCAGCCACTGTGTCAGCTCTTTGGTGCTAAAAAGTACACCGGACAACAGGCTATGTATGCCATGTTCCTTCTCGCCTGAAATCGTTCCCCAGAAACGATAAAACTGAAACGGCCTTGTTGCCCCTCAACGGCAAGCGATGATCTCCCATGGTCACCACTCACCACTGTCCAAACAAAAGTTTTACTCCGATCCAAACCGCTCAATTTTACATAGACCTTCCCCTCTACAACAACAACAACTGTGCGATGACGACGACGACGACGTCAACGCTGATGATAATGGATGTGAGGAAGGTAATTGTCTCAATAATGATTTTCTTGTGTGTTGCCTTTCCCCTCATCTAGCGCCTTATCTTTTTTTGTACAGGCCATGGCAACCTTTTTTTTTTTTTTTTTTTTTTTTTTTTTTTTTACTTCGTTTCCATCTTGTTTTTTTTTTCTACACTTTTCTCTTTTTCAAAGCGGATCACAGACTGCGCGATCAATGATTTGATATCCGCATTGAATTTCCCTTGATAGATTTTCCAACTTTTCATTCTTTTTGCTCGTCACCCTTGTCGCCGTAACTGCTTTTCTTTTCCCCTTCATACACTTGATATTGTTAACTGTCTCCCCCTTCCCCCTTTTTTAGTGTTCTTTTACCTGTACCAGGCTTTGTGTTATTAGGCATTAATTGTTCTGTCGATATGCCATGTGTAGTATGGAATTTAATTATTTTTTTTTTGAGAGAGGCTGCTAAGTTTTCCCTGATCTGAATTCAAAAACCATATATATATATCAAAATTGTATGTGCATGGTATAGGTGGTATGAACAGAGTCTATCTGGTGTACACGGGATAAGATAATATATTCAAGATAGTTGTCGTAATGATTGGCGTGCAGGAATTCAGTTGGATGGTTTGTGCATGTCATGAGTCGGTGTGATTTCACTCTGCGACTCCTCAGTGGCCTCATTCTTTTTCACATCGCCATTTGAATCGTCAGAAGGCTTTTCGTTGGCAGGACCCCTCTCGTTGCCAGCGGCTTCGTCGTTCTCTTTGAGGAGTCCGCCGTGGGGATCTTCGTCCTCATTGGATCCGCTGGATTTCTCCTTTTCAGGAGAGTCTTCAGTAGGCTTTTCGTTGTCGTTGTCATTGCCTTTGGCGCCATCCTCTTCGTCCTTCTTCTCGTCCTTCTTCTCGTCTCCTTGGTCGTCGGTCTCGGTCTTCTTCTCGTCAGTCTTCTCTTCTTCCTTCTGCTCGCCCTCGGATTCTTCACGAGGAGCCTGCTCGCCAGATTCCTCCTTAGCCTCCTCCTGCCCTCCTTCAGGGGCCTTCTCAGCGGAGTCATCATCCTTCTCCTCCTCATCCTTCACGGCATCGTGGTGCCCATTGCTCGCACTTGCATGGCCATGGCCTGACGGACGAGGAGATTGGAGCATGAAATATGCGATGGGCAAAGTGATGACGAGAGTGCCAACGAGCCTAGAGATTAGACAAATTAGTGAATCTGCCTTTGGTTCTCATTCTTGTTCCTTATGTTCCACAACATTCAGAGTATGTATGCAAGTCTTACCATGGCATATCACCGCCTCCTAGAGAACGATACGCTTGGGCTTTGGCTCCCGCAGTGCTTCCACTGTTGCTGTTGCTGCTACTGTTGTCTTTACTGCTGCTGCTGTCCTCCTTAGCAGTAGAATATCCTCGTCTTGCAACATGCTGCCAGGCCCGGGATGCCGGGGTTATAGCAGCAGGAGCAGTAGTAGTGACAGCGGGAACGCCTCTAGATACCCGGAAGGTCCGTGCAGCCTTCTGAGCGGCGACGAGGGAGCGCAAGGCAGAGGAGCGTGGGATGAAGGACATGATGAAGATGCAGGGATATAGTGAGTGTACAGTAGAAATATGAATAAGAGTCAATCAATAGAAATATGAGCGCACTGTATATTCTAGATAGTTAAATAGATTGACAGAAATATATATATTTGTGGCATTGAAATAGCCTTCGCAGGCAAATGAAACCCAAGGCGATATTGAACTCTTGGTCTGGTCTGCCGAGAGGCGAAACTTATACGGCGGGAAAACGTGGATAAGAGAGAGATATACAGTGCAGTATTGATGATGATGATGATGATGATGATGACGATGATCAGTGGGGCTTGAAGGGTTAGAGGAATTGGAGGTAAATCCATCAAGCAGCCTCTTCTCTTCTGTTCCCTTCTCTTGTTCTTCAATTTAATCTATTCCAATCCAATCAATCAATTGTTCATATCATCGCCTGTCGCATTCCCATCGCATCATCACTCGTCTGCCCCCCGTTGTTGTTTGCTTTAGTTCTGTCCGCGGAGGCCTGGGCTGAGTTAAGATAGTTTTACTTACTACAGAGTATTACTTCAACACTCACACTCACACTCTCATACATACACAATATAGTCAGTCACTGGCATCGACACTCCTCAACTCTAGAGCAATTACACAGTCTACCAAGTAGACCTGCTTCTGGCATGGCGTCTTACTCTGGATACTCCGTCAACAGGCCCGTGGCCTCTGGCTCTTCTTCCGTCGCCGCCGCCGCCGCCTCCTTCAGATCAAGCGCCAGAGAGCTCTTCTCCAAATGTGATAACCCTGACCCTGATATCAGGTTCATGTCTCTCTGTGACCTTGAAGAGCTTCTTGCAAATGAAAAGGCTTCCGGGCATCTTATCAATGATGCCTATAACCCAGAGATGACGAAGCTGGCTACCCAGCTCATCTCAATGTTGGAAGACCAGAATGGCGAAGTTCAGAACCAAGCTTTGAAGTGGTGAGTGTGGCGTTGCTATCATATCTGTTTGAGTTTATATCTGTTTTGTTTTATTTTATTTTTTTTTTATTCATGTAAATTCAATTCAGATTTGTTCGCTAACTGGCTTGACTTCTTCCTCTCCCAGCTTCGGTCCCCTCACCCGTCGAACCAGTCCTACGCTGAAGCCGGCTCTGCTCAATCGACTATGTCAGTTGACTATAAAACCAGACACCGATTCATCCCTCGCTTTTGCTGCTCTACGACTATGTATCGCCAATATGCGCCAGCCTTCCTCTGCTGGTGGCGTCACCAACGAGGTCACTGACGACTACAGAGCAATTCGAGAGGTCCTGTTGAAATGGTTGCTTGGCGGGGACAATGTGCCGGAGGTCGGTACGGTATCCTCACTTTTGTCGAAAGAAAAGGGAAGGACATACAGCAGTGAAGCCATAGACGTTGCCAGGGACGTTGTTAGAATATACGGCGTTCTCATTTCGCCTGCTGATCTGGAGAAACTACTTATGCGTGCCATGAATATACTATGTGACGATGGAGCTGGGAGTGTTGCGATCAAAAGGGTCTTGTTAATGGTACAGGAAATGGCCCCGCGTTTCACAGAAGCTCATTGGGATCGATTCATCAAATATCTTAAGGCCGGATTCACCCGAAAGGGAGTCACCGACCATCAAAGAAAGAACCTGATATCAACAATTGGGATGGTATGCCGTGGAGAGCCACATAAACTTGGCACATATCTGGCCGACTTGACAGGATACGTGCTAGACCCTGTCAGTGCGGAAGAGACAATGGGCGACACCGATGAGGACGAGGATGAACACGATGCACAAGCTGACGAATTGAAGGAGTTCGCATTCCTCACCATGGATACACTGCTGTCATCATGCCAACTGCAAATGCAGCCTTACCTTTCAGAGTGTATGAATGCTGCATTGAGATACATCAAATATGAGCCAAACCTCGCTGGTTTCGACGCAGATGATGAGGAGATGGAGGATGCCAATGATGCTGATTTCGGTGGCAGCGATGTTGACGAAGATGAGTTCGATGATTATGAGGATGCGGATGAAAGTGACTCGGACGACGTCAGCTGGAAGGTCCGCCGTGCAGCCGCTAAAGTACTAGGGACGGTTGTCATGACACCGGCTAGTGTGGCCGCAGACGGTGTTTCAGTCTCCAATGAAAAATCTATATACACTCAAATTGTTCCGACCTTGCTCTCGAGGCTTACAAAGGAGAAAGAGGATGCCGTTAAGGTTGAAATTGTCACCTGCCTTGTGGGACTCGTCAAAAGGTCGTATAAAGATGGTGCTTTGGATGCTGCAGCTGCCGACCTTGCCAATTACGATGATACTGCTTCTCTTCTTCCCATCGATTTATCTGAGCGAATGCGCAGCTCGAGGAAAAGACGACGGGGTGACGACGATATCGATATGATCACAGACGATCAATTCGACGCTGCTAATGATGTCGATTACGAGGCCCAGATCGCTGCATGCCCGGCCTCGTTCATTAGAGAGGCGTCTCCAATGGTGACATCACCTTCCACATCTTTTGAAAGCGAGGATGCGAAGGATTTCGAGAAACTTATCTCACCCTTGATCAATGCCTTGGTCAAGGCGTGGAAGAATGCAAGTCTCACATTACGTCAGAGTACGCTCGTTCTACTGAAAACACTGGCTGTCGCCAAACCCGGGGCTTTGATGGTCCATCTGGAACAGATACAAGTGCCTATCAAAGAAGCACTAAAGAGCATTTCGACTTCGACATCACTAGGGGCAAGGGTGGACACGGGTGTCGGTTCCGCAAGCGGTGCAGCCAGTGTTGCAGGCTTATGCATTGAGAGTCTCGGCTTGATCGGCGTGATTGCTGCAACTTATACACGGGCATGCCTTGGAAACGAGGAAGTTGATGCTGTCACACTACTGACATTCCTGGAAGACATCATTCCAGGAATTGTGGAAGGAGTTGATGGTAGAAATGTCAAGGTGGCCGTCGAAGGATTGATAGCTATCGAGCGCATAGAGAAAGCTTTGACGCCTAGACAAGGCAACAAAGCCTCTGCCATCCTCAGTGCTGCAACGACCGTTGCTTCTGTACAGAAGCAGCTGGAAACCTTGTTTGAATTCGTTGTGCGAAAGATTGGAGACAATAACACCGACTCGGATGTTCGCAAGAGTGCTATACATGTTCTCGGCGTCGTGCTCAGCCGTACATCAGGATCTCAGGGGCAAGCCCTTCTCTCATCGGAGTCGCGGCTTAGAGGCTTGAACATTCTGCTCGACCGCGTTAGGAGTGAGTTGACGCGAGTCGCTGCCATCAAAGCCGTCGAGGATGTGGCATTATTTGCAACACGACCTGAGGACGTGCCTGGTCCCTGGCTACTCGACATCACATTTGAGCTCGCTGGACAGCTCCGCAAGTCCGACCGTGCTCTACGTGGATCGGCGCTCGATGCCTTGAAAAGTATCGCCGTCAATGGCAACACACGGGCCCATCTTGATGCCAGTGAGGAATCAGTACAGAAATTGAGTACAAGTCTGTTCCCATTGCTTAGCACAAAGGACTCAAATATGCTTGCGTATGCACTGGTGATCTATACGAAAATCTTACCCGGTCATGTTTCCTCGGTCCTTTCAGACGAGTTTGTCCTTGGCATGTGCGACGTTGTCAGGGTGTCGATCTCGGGCATGACGCTGAAAGCTTTCCTGTTACTTGTGCGCGTCATCAGTGAACAGGGAGCCGGAAATACACTGCTGGGAGCCTTCTTGAAAGATGTTGGTGTTGCCGGTGATCCAGGTGTGCTTGGTCGCGCCATTGGAACTATACTTGTCCACGGAGGTCCTGAAATACCCGTCAAGGTCCAGGATTTCTCGGAAGAGCTCAGTACTGCTGAGGACCCAGCCCGCAAATGTTTGGCCTTGGGTGTTCTCGGAGAAGTTGGACTTCGTATGGGACCAAAGTCGAATCTGTCCCCCGAGATTTTCTTGTCTAACTTCAATTCTTCTTCGGATAACGTTAGGCTCTCAGCAGCTGTCGCACTTGGAAATTCCGGAGCAAACAATGTGCGTGTATATCTGCCGGTCATCTTGAGTGGCCTACAGAACTCAGCCGCCTTGCAGTATCTTTTGTTACACTCATTGAAAGAGATCTTACACCATCCCGCAAAAGTAAGAGAGGAAGTCAGGCCGTTTGCAGAGACACTATGGGGAACATTGTTGAAAGCGTCTGGATCTGTTGATAACAGAGCCGTTGGTGCCGCCTGTATTGGAAGATTAGCGCTGATTGAGCCAGGATTGTACCTGCCGAGGTTGAAGGTAAGGACATTTTATCGTTGAGTCATGATACAGCAGTGACATGATAGCTGACAGAATCTATAGGAATACCTGTTCGATAACGATGCTGGCATCAGAAGCACGGTCATCTCTGCGTTCAGATATACATTGAGAGAGCAGAATGACGCATACCGTGAAGTGATGCGCCCTCTCCTTGTTTCGATTCTTCATGCTATGCTTGAGGATCCAGATGTGGGCAACCACAGACTCGCACTGACGACAGTCAATACTGCGATCCTTCACCAACTTAGCTTAGTCAAGCCGCAACTTCACGAACTAGTGATGTTGATCATCGAGGATACAAAGATCAAACCAGAACTGGTTCGAGAAGTGCAGATGGGCCCGTTCAAACATAAAGTTGACGACGGATTGGACCTGCGCAAAGCCGCATATGAGGCGCTCTACACGTCTCTTGAACATTCTCTGCCAACCTTGAACATATCCGCGGTCTACACCCGTCTGTTGGCAGGTATCTCTGATCATGGAGATATTCGCACTCTCTGCCTGCTCATGATATCGAAGCTCATTACACTGAAACCCGTCGAGACGAAGCACCACCTCAACAGCCTTGCCGAAAAGTTCAATGCAATCATGACAGCGAAACAAGCTAGCAACGTCGTGAAGCAGGACTTCCAGAGGGAACAGGAGGCGATGAGTGGTATTTTGAGAGTTACAAAGGAGCTTGCGAGAGCATTCCCCATTGTGGAGAGCGCGAGCGAGTATGGGCCTTGGAACAACTACTTGGAGATGTCGAAGACGTATAATATTTCATAGATATGTGGGCTTTTTCTGTTCTCATGAGGCTGTCTTGCCACAAAACTTTTACGACATGAATATTCAATGAATGGTTTGATACATAGATATTCATCTTTCTCATGGATGTAGTATGTAATGGTTCAGGGGTAGCGGGCTTTTGCCAAGGCTGGGGTCTCGTAGAGCAGCAGCCTCAATTTAGATGCGAAGAATTGCTGCTCCAGCCGTAGCAGCTCCCGCCAATATCTGCTTACCTAGAATACAATGTCTCAATGATGGATCAATGGTTTCTACCATCGAATCGACTTACACCACATGATGCGGCATTAATGTCAACTAGATATATGCCATTGAAGTCAAGTTGAAAGGTGCGAAGAGAAGCCAAGTATGTGAGTACTGCGGGGTGATTGTCGGTGCTACCAACTTCTGCTGCTTGCATAATATGCTCGAGACACCGCTGCCAAAAGTGATAACCATGACAATTGGCCCTCGGCGTGCTAAAGAGTCTGCCCGCTTGCTCAAAAGGATACCATTGCCAGCCAGCTTGACGGTGGTTATCCCGCCAAACTCCAGACATGGATGTTTGACAGCTCACCTTATATGTGAAGCATGCACGAAACCTCTTGGGCATCTTCTTCCGGGCATTGAAGGAGCTGGTCAACGCACTCTTGCAGTATCATCCTGAAAAACCGCCGTCAGGTTCATGTTGAAATTGCTACCAAAAATGCCTTCTTTTCCGAGGAAACGCGTCGTCAACCCAGGGCGCTTCAGTTTTTGTGCTCCCTTACAAGTTACTCAACATCTACGAAAATCGTTTGAAAAGCTCATTGAAGCATCTCCATTGGCAGCAGCCTCATCGTCGGAGACTTAGCAGGCAAACAAACGGGAGTTGAAGAGTGACACGGGCGACAGCAAGCTGCAAAATGTCTCCAGACGGCCATTGCTTCTGTCATCCTACAGTCATTATATGTGCGAGAGGAGTATTTCAGCTGGAGTCTACGGTGTTGGCCTCTTGCTTCAATCTGAAATGCTTCAGAACCTGCAGGCTTTGGTGGACGTCTGATCGTTGCCCTCATATCTCTGAGCCATTTCTACGTTGTATTGCGACTTGAAACAGCATTTTTCAGCACCAATGGATCACTGCGAATTTCGATTCTCCTTCGACGATGAAGGATGCCCGCGGGAGGACGACAGAGGAAGGTCGCTTGTGATACACAGTCAAAGAGGGTTGCAAAGCAGATCACCTGTGTACTCCCAGCACCCCTCGTTTTCTGTGTATGGGGCAGGTGGATCGGTGAGGTCGTTGTCTGCAACGAACCTGGAATTGATGGCACCTGTCTCTGATGGCGACGAGGTGACAGAGTACCGATCATATACTTTACCACATACTGTTCGACCGCGGTTCTCATGTGTGCCGTCGGTTATCGCTGAGAGTGACGGCAATGGCAGCAATGAGAATATGGCTTCCTCATATCCCCTACACCCAACCGTTTCTGTGAGCTTCGTGGGGAATTCTTCTGAAGTCAATATTACGGTGCCCCGGCGAGGGCGGTCTATATCACACATACGGATATCTCATTCAAGCGACAGCGAGAATGAGCGGAGGTCTAGAGAGAGAAGTCGTGGAAGACCTGAGCATAGAATCCAGCAATATCCTTCAGCACCGCTCACGTATCGTGGGGTCCGGCAGCATTCAAGGAGGCATCGGTCAACTTATAGACGGCCAGCCTCACAACCTGTCAACAGATACAACTTGCCTGTTGACATGAATACAAATCCATACATCAATGTATTCAGGGATAGTGAGATAGGTAGCAGAGAGAGTGCATATGGTCACACTGCCCATAGAAGTCTCTCTGCTGGCCAAGCATATCGCCGAGAACCGACTCACCTAGCTATGGGGGAGAATCAGACATACCAGGATTCGAGACAACAGCAAACGGTGCAAAGGCGAGTCACGTCAAATCCACCGCGAGCGTGTTCACGGCCACGGCCACCAGCAGTCAGGTTGTCAAGTTCGTCCTCAGTGACATGCTTTCAGGCACAACAAACCATGTCTCCAGGTCGACAAAAGTATCTATCCCCGGAGAGACGCCCGAGCACGGGGAATACAGCCGTGTCTATGAATAGGCGGCATGCTGCTGAGAGTATGGAACATGCTCGCTTCTCGATTGACCCGGACACCCATGGTTTCCTGGATTTTGGACTCAGTGCACTCCCAAGCGCCACTAGCCAGGCAGCAGAGACATGCGTACCTCTCAATCCCACTGCTGTGGCGAAGAGACAGCAGGAGCCAGAGCGAGACGATGGGGAATGGAGACATGGCTTGTGTGATCCATCAGGAGACTGTGGGATATGTTTCACTGGGTTGTTTTGTCCATGTATTGCAGCAGGAAAGACAGGACATAGAATTAGACTGAAGGCGGCGCATCAAGACGCCAGCAATACATATGGATTGCACTCTTGCAATCCAACATGTATGGGATTCGTGCTTCTGTGTGGATGCCAAGGTGAGTTTTTATTTTGAGATTGTTCTTTTTTCTTCGGGCGAGCCATACTTTTTTAAAAAAAATCGATATTGCTCATTCAAACGTGCTAATTTTGTCTCTATTTCAAAACAGGATTTGCCGCTGCATATCAGAGCAACCGAACTAGGCGACTATACAATATCCGCGGCAATTGGTTGCGAGATGTGCTTAAGGGGTGTCTATGCATGCCCTGTACAATGATCCAGACCGATAAAGAGATAACGGAACGAGAGACGAGGGCACGGCTGGATGATTGCTGCTCACAGCCCGGTTTGATTGAGCCAATGGTGTATCCCGCACGACTTGGATAATGATTTCAATTTGAATGCTATACATACCGTATATCTTGGATTACCTCCCTTTCCTACTGCCTGGTGATACCCCTGTACTATTATAATCATAACTACTTTGATACCTAAGGGTTTGGTGCCTTAACCCCGACACCCCGTATATCAAGTCAAGTCCCTCTCCCTCTAGGATTCTAGAACCCCGGACAATGGTAGGATGCCTCTTGCCTCTCTCCTGCTTGTCCCCTGCTTGTTGCAAGCTCTCGAACCCGCTGAACTTGGCTTTTCTTGGCCGATACTGGGAAGTCGCTTAGAACGCCCAATTGAGTTAGCGGCGGTATACTAGCGCCACACTAGCCCGTATTGAGCCTAGCGCAACCTGTGGTCTCCAACGTCGAACCATCATCCATCATCGTCGTCATCGTCACCGTCGCTGAATGCTTGCACGACAAGGCCACCCGATAAGAATACGACGCCGACGCGAAACATCTCCCAAGACTTTGAATGCTCTGAAGCGACTCTGTATATGGTACAGGAAACGCCGCACTACTTCTTTCTTGGGAACACTTGCTGCTAGCTGCTGGATTCAGGGGCTATATTCAGCAATTGACCGAGTTATTCGCCTTCATCGGGTGATACACTTGTTATAGGATTCTATATCAGGACCTGGTCAGTGAAGGGAGCTCTTCTGCCGATTCGGTCGAGAGGAAGGGGTGGGCAAAACGGCAAAAGGGGAAAGAAAAGGAAGGGAAAGAGAAGAAGAAGAAGGAGAAGAAGAAGAAACAGAAAAGAACGTACAACCCTTCGGTTTCTGGGGATTGCGCCGTTTTTTCTCGACGCGATCTTTATCACGCTCACAACCTTTGGTCTCGTGCTCAATCGCGTATCTGCCATTGTACAGATTACATGCCACACATTTGGATTCAGTCTGCACTTCAATCTCATTTTCACATCCGCTCGCCTGCCACTTCGGTCTTTACACGGCCTCAACCCTACGTACAACCTTGTCGCTTGTGCCCTGCGTGAGATTACACAACCGAATTGGGCTTAAGAGCAATATCGAGAACCTTTCGCCTTCCGGCGACTTTGTTTTATCATCTACAATCTGTCAACGTCTTGTCTTTGTGCTGAAGAATAGGAGTGCTGAGAAGGGTCACTTGTCGTCCGAGCTCCTTCCGCCTCTCCTTGGGCGGCACACTATATGCAGACCTCCTGATTACTTGGGCGCGCGATGCCTCTTGTACGCTGAATACTAGACCAAACATTGGAGACGGATGGAAATTCACAATAGTAGCTGTCCAAATTGGACGCTGCCCAGCGGTGGTGAGTACCCGGTTTCTTGTCCCCAAGTCCGGTCTCATGAGTGTCCAAATGCTGATGTTACTCTGGCTGCAGGGTGGATTCGTATCGACGACGAGACTTTCTTTCAACTCGGTCAAAATGCGACATTCATACCCAATTGTCGAAATAATGGACGCATAGACCAACCCAACGTCTTGTTCAACCACGTCGACCCGTTTTATTCCTCTGTTCTGCCTCAGATGTATGCCTTGGGTACAGCGACCATTATATCGTACCTACTATTCATCATTCTTGTCATCACTCCTCGCACATTCTTCATCGCCGGCAGAGGAGGAGGAGGCGCGAGTTTTCTGGGCAGACGTGGCATGATCGCCGGCTCCTATGGCGGTGCCTCTGTCATTGGCGTGGGTGGACGGCCTTGGCTGCAGAAGGTTGCCGCTTTGACCGTCGCCGTGTCTCTAAGCATAGCTTCCGCCCATACTTTCAGGGTTGCTAAGCACCAGTACGAACGCCACTTCATGGATTCAACATCTCTGACGCAAAAAGTGCTCGACAGTTTGGAGATTCGAATTACAAGAGTCATATCAATCACGTTTCTATGGCTGGCTCAGGTGCAAACGTTGATCCGTCTGTTTCCGCGCCACAAGGAAAAAGTGGCCATCAAATGGATTGGATTCGCTCTCATTGTTCTCGATACTGTCTTCACGATCCTCAATAATTTTACAAGGGATTGGCGACAGTCAATCAATTTTGCGGGAAACATAGCAGACGCCGTTCCCGCTCTCAATTACCTATTTGAGCTTTCACTATCCCTACTTTATGCCGCATGGGTGATTTTTTACACGATATCAAAGCATCGCTTTGCTTTCTTTCATCCGAAAATGAAAAATATATGCCTTGTTGCAATTCTATCGTTGACAGCTGTCCTTATTCCTGTCATTTTCTTCGTTCTCGACATCTCAAAGCCGGATATCTCACCGTGGGGTGAATATATACGCTGGGTTGGCTCTGCTGCAGCAAGCGTTGTGGTGTGGGAATGGGTGGAACGAATAGAAGCATTGGAACGTGATGAGAGGAAAGACGGAATATTAGGGCGCGAAATTTTCGATGGTGACGATACGGTTGATTCAACACAGTCACAGGAATTCGACCTTGGTGGCCGAAATAGACGCAGAAATCGCAATGACGGAGACAACCGCAGTTCCGATGCTGATAGTGATGGCGAGGAGGGTGGGAACAATGGAAAGATACGAAATAGAGTCCATTTTGCCAACAGGATTCCTATGGGGAGAAGGTTTCGAAGGTCTCACAGGAGCTTTGCAAACCAGCATAAAGGTGATAATGACCCTGATGGTGTCGATCGAAATAATACGCCCAGCGCAGACAGTACGGTCTATCGGGTGAGATGTCGTTCCCTGTCACCAGGTGACTTGCAATCATTGCGAGAGGAGGACGAAGGAGGTATTGATCTCGAACGTGGCGAAGGCTCCCTGCATTGCGAGGAGCAACATATC
This sequence comes from Ascosphaera apis ARSEF 7405, assembly GCA_001636715.1. Classification (NCBI taxonomy): domain Eukaryota; kingdom Fungi; phylum Ascomycota; class Eurotiomycetes; order Onygenales; family Ascosphaeraceae; genus Ascosphaera; species Ascosphaera apis. The sequence goes on along the minus strand of AZGZ01000003.1, from coordinate 332,775 downwards.
AGTGATGACCAAACCGCGCAGGATGAAAGGACTGAACAGACTTGTGACATCAGCGCAATTCACGTGGAGGAAAAACGCACATCCAATGTCCCGCCAAAACGCTCCACATCCTTGTTGACCCGTGGACTATATCTACTGTCTGCTGTGAATATCTTCAAGCGACCACGTGTGACACCGCCCCCAGAAATCGTCAACGCACAGCGGGAAGCTGGTTATGATGCCGAGGAAGCCATCGCTGGTGATGATCGATCGATTCGAAGAGTGACTTTTGATGACAATATTAATCTCTCAACTGCTCAACATTCACGCCCTTCAACCCGTCGTTTGCGGTCTTTGCGCTCCTTCAATTCAGCAAATGGCAAGTCGTTGCTTCCCGTGACTGTGATTCCCGCTTCACGAGAATCAAGTAGTCGCGGCAATACCGCAGTCTCAAATTCTTCCTCCGATATCGATTTCCTAGGTCAGCGAGGCGTACGCACAGAGCAAACTCCAGGGCTTCCCGTTGTCGTGATTCCAGCCCGTCCCCGTCGACCACCACAACGGAATACACACAACACTCTTCCTGAAAACTCTCCTACACAGTCCGGGACAAGTCTGACCCCAGAGCCTGTGAGCGACAGTGATGAAAACAATAGTATAAGGGCACGTTCAAGTACTGAACAACCTTATCACGAACATCACCATCGACATTCCTCATCCTCTCTCGATCATTATCACCGTTATCATCAGCGGCATGACCACCGGCATATAGGGGCAGATGAATCGCCTCCCGACCATCAATCACTAGCATCTAATGCTCATATAGGAGACAACTCAGATGTGAATTCCTTAAGATTTGGAATTAACTCAGCAATTGACCATTCTCATTGTCATGAACATCAAGACTACCAACAGCATCCTGGAGCTGAGCGTGAGGTTGTCGACGACGATAATCCGGAAACCGACCCAGGCGAGTCAGTGCAAATAATCCGCCTATCCTCATCGATGTCCTCGCTATTTTCAAGCGAGTCAGACAGAAGCCAAGAAGAACCAACTTCAGATGTCGAATTGCATATGCCGGTTCCGCAACCACCACCCCTGGCCTATCAAGCTGCAGCGACTCACAGACAACGTGGAGATGCTCAGGAAGCGGGACCTTTGCCAGCCTCCAGTACCACGCTGCACGAGCACTGCAGCAACTCAATGGGTTCAGGTCAGCAGTCTTCGTGAGCATCACAGCATCTATTCAGTTCTCACTCTGCTGTGGACTCTTGAGCTATATCATCTCCATCTCATACCATCACCATTGGCGCACTGTTCCGTTTGTTCATATCTACCGCGGCCAACTGTACAGAAGCTGGACTTCTGGGCGCGCCTCATGTTTCTTTTTTGCTCATTTGTTGTTTCTTGATCTCTTAAAAAGATACCCAAAATATGCATTGTTCTGCCGGCGTTTTTACTTCTGATTTTGATTCATTCTGGATCTATATAATTTCTTTTCTTCAATAATGTATCTACTGTACTGTATATATCGCTGCGCATCAGCCCTACGATGGTTAGATCGATGTATACCCACGCCATCTTCTTCTATTTCCAATACCAGATATTTCTCCTCGCATGCTAAACATCCCAATGACTTCGGTCGATTTCATGAACATCTTTACAATTGGGACAGGCCGTTCAACATGAGAAGATCTCGCATGTGGCTAAGGCATCGTACCTACATACATATAACATGACGTCACGATCATTGAACCGGCTCGGTAGGCCGTGGACGACGATACGCATTTTTCTGAAGGCGGAGCCAGACCCTCTCGCGAACGACATCTATGAGCTATGCTTCTATCTTATGGACATGGCCCGGAGAACATCTTCTTCATGCTCTGGGGCCAGCCGGTCGAGCAACGCTTACTCACCTTGACTCAGGTTGACAGCGCCCTCCTTTTCAACCCCTGCAGGACGTCTGGTATCCGCTGTTCTCTTCATTACTCCTCGCTTGCTCCACGTTTGTCTTCGACCACAGACGGCTTTTCGCTAGTTGCGAGTTGGCAGAGAGGCAATGTGCGCAGACGTCTGTCAATTTGTATGAATATCTACAATGTCGGTCCATTGAAAGTGCGCAGATATCGCAAATGCTCAGACACCGACACACTCTGGTGTATGACAAGTTGCGCTCAAAAATCTTGCTCGTTCCGTCTGGCTTTTAGACCTTATATCCGGGGACGAAGATTGCGAACATTTTCCATCATACCCTAGCTTCTTCTGCTGCTCTAGGCTGCTACGTATTGGCTGGCCGGTATTGCAAAATCCTGACATTTACGCCCTATCTCTTCTTGTACTTGGTGTACGGGGTTTTGAATCTGACATCGAGTTCCCCGTGTCGGCTTACCAATACGGTTTATCACTTCGTGAGCATTTTTAGCGGTCGACTTTCACTCCCAGAGAAAGTTGTACAATTAACAGTTCAACAAACTATTCAATACAAGCTGATGCTGCTTGTGCTTTTTGATCTTGTCTTTACACGCCAAGTCAGCTCGGTAGTTGTGCTTGTGATTCGCGATCGTGGCTCTTATTGAGCTATAGCGGGATCACTGAATTGCCATATTCAATATACAACGCCATTATGGCCACCATAGACGATGCCATCTTGGCTGCTAGCCTCATTCCACCATCACATGGACCCCCAGGGCTTCTAACATTGCCTTTGAACCTTCTTTCTAGAATGCTGACATATGTAAGTTGCGTTGCATTTAGTGTGTCGCGGGATAAGATCGTTACCGTTACTGATCATTTACTTGGTTTCGATAGGTGAACGATGTCAAGGATTTGGCAAGTCTTTGCCGCACGTGCAGGATCTTGAATTATATGGCCCTGCCACAGCTCTATGAAAATTTCACACTTACGTCCTACGATACTATACGGTTTCGAGATAACCAGCCCGAGGGGTGCGGAAGTGCGAGCCCCTTTTCAATGGGGTTGAACGCGATTGTTACGCGAAGTTTAGGGCCGCTTGTCAAGACCTTCACGTTACGGGGAACATGGTTGGAACATGAGTTAGATGAGCACTCCCGAATGGGCAGAGTACCAGAGTCATCAATGATGCTCAATATTGCCGTGCGTGCAGCTGTCGATAAAATGCCCAACTTGGAGTCTTTCGTGTGGCAGCTCAATACGAAGGCGTTGGAAACAGTCTACCAAGGACTTTCGCAAATCGAGAATTTGAAATCGCTCACAATCCGATTTCCATCGAGCCGACATCCAAGGCCAACCACAATGATTAATCCCATGACGAACCTTGAATTTCTGAAAATCACTGATATTGACCCACTCTGCTACCCGGACGATATATCAACCTTGCTTGCTCAGAGTAGGAAGTTGAAAGATCTCAGATTACATTGGTCTCCACGAATGAAGCAGGCCCAGGAAGCCAGTGTACGGCTAAGTGAATATTTCCGCAAGTGTGTGAGCCTGAATCAGCCACTTAAATTGAAGAGTATATCTTTTCAAAACTTTTATGCGCCCTACGAGGAAGGGTTGGAGAAGGCCATTGATCGCGGAACAGTTGAGGAAATGCATGTATTAAGCAGTCCTGGAATATTTGCCGATGATTATGCCCCCATATCCTTCGTCGAGACTAGCTGGATGCTGCCTTGTCTTCCCATGAATCCATTGAAATGCTTGCGTCATGACCTCCTTGATAAAAAGCTGATATCTTTCATATCGGCCATCACCGCTTTGGAACGACTGTATTACACCCCGCCTATTCGTACTATAAGCGACTATATCAATAGAGCCAGGGAACCGCCTATGTCTCTCCAATCAAACCATCCTGAATACCCTACTGATGAGCGTCTTACCTCCCTTTTCGACGATCGACCGCAAAGCACCAATCGTGCAATTCCCTCTGCTATCATCAATTCTTCTAAAGCTTTACAAGACTCCTATCTCAAATCCATCTTCAATACTCATGGGTTAAGTTTGAGACATCTTCTTCTCCCATCACGTTGGGCCCTTCCGAAGGATATTGTGGTGCGGCTAGTCAGGGCGTGTCCTAATCTCGAGCAGCTAGGGTTCGCCGCTGAAATATCCAGCATTGACAGTATTTACATTGCACAACATTATCTCCCTAAGCTTCGTGCTCTGAGAGTGCTCATACCAACCACGAGTCATAATGGGATATCCACTCCAGCTTCCGACACCTGCAGTCCAATTGATAAATCCGTGAGGTTGTCTAACCAAGATGATGGCAAATCCGCACATATAACCCAGCGGTCAAACGACTCTGTCCTTTCTCAAATCTCTGATTTGAATGCCCGAGCAATTGCGGAGCTTACCGATCTCGATGATCGCCTTCACGTCCATGCAATTGGGCTACGGCTTGGTGACATGCCCACCAACTCATTGAAAATCTTGGGTATTGGTTGGAAGGCCTTTGAAATAGGCGAGGTCTATACGATTGCTAACTCGGAAATTTTGCCAAAAATACCAAAATTAAGTAAAGAAAAGGACGGCACTTGCCAAAATGGAAAAGGACCTAATTCAACTTGCCAGAAAACGTCAGAAGATACCAATCTATCAGATACGCTGCCACTTAGTTCGGGATCGGAGGATCATGCCCAGTCAATCAATCCCAACAAGCGAAAGATCCAAACCTATCTTTCAGGGTCCCCCCGTCCCTGCCCCAAAGCGAGAACAGGAGAATCGTCGAACCATAGGGATACATCTGAACCTCGCAGCACCTATGAGATTATGAACATGGCCATACCACTGAGTCCACTCAGCGAAGAAACCGACGTGACGGCTGAAGACTTACCCCTTTTTGACATCACTGATCTATCAGCATACGTGACGTCCACGGGTCATCCAATATCTGAGCCAGCTAAAGCTGAAATTTCCCGATTTTTGTCGCGACTACAGCTTTTGAGGGAACATGAAGGCTTGATACCGAAAAGGAAATTGAAAAGGGTAGGCTGGGATGTACTCAAGCATTGGGAAATCTTCGCACTAGACACTCAAGAAATATGAGGCAGCACTGGCCGGTTTCTTGAGCACTCAGTGCTCAAAACCATCCTCATGTGTCGGAAACCACTCCCACAATTGAGGGCTCACTTGGCCTCCATCCTCTTCACTATGCAATATCGCCAATACGGGTGTCGTCTGGAGTTTCTAGAACATCTTCGCGCATGTAGTATCTATCATCCCACAATTTTGATTCCACGGCACGTGTCATGGAATTCGGCCCTTGCACCAAACTACCTTGCGCTTAACCGTTTTGGCAGTGGGGCATGCCAAGTTTGAAGCTAGAAGGTTAGACTAGCCTGTGATTCAATTCACGGGTCGACTTTCGTGAGGAAATTCACGATCAATCTTAAGTTTCTCTCTTCTAAGACTACACAGCGGTCCATGTCGGAGCTACCTCTGCGATCATCTCAAACGGAGCTATCTTGCGACCTAGCATGACTGTATATCCATAAACGTCGACTTCCAGGTCTTTTGGCGCGAATTTTTAGCAATCGTTACTTGGCGTGTGAGTTTGTCAGTCTACATCTGTGCCCGCTGTCAACATGAAAACTACTTCGGACGTCAAGGAGAGGCGCCAGTCAGTTGCAGTGATTGGATCTGGTCTAGCAGGGTTAACCACCGCATATCTCTTGTCGCACGACAAAGAGAACCGATATGATGTTGAGGTATTGGAGTCCGTATGAGCTTTCGACGCCATTTGATTTACCTTTTTGTTCATACTGACAAGCAACCAGCAAAATTGTCTCTCCCTCGATTCTGCGTCAGTCGACGTCAGTGCTTTTAACGAAGGCGATGGGCCCTCTAGAGTTGATGTCCCCATGAGAGCATTTGCGGACGGCTACTATCCACAATTGTTGAAACTGTATCAACATCTTGGAGTGTCTTACCAGAAACAACAGTTCTTATTCTGTTTCGCGAAAATCATATCAAAAAACGTCAATCCAAAGCCATACCTTATCCACAGCTCGGGCTTTCATCAGTTCCCTCCGCCACTGCCTCAGGGTGTCAATGTGCTTCACTGGCTCTGTGAAGCAATTTATGTTGGCTTATGCTACGCTTGGTTTACATTCTGTTGCTATTATGTGAGCCCTGCAGGCGAACGAGGCCCGTCAATTGAAGGCGAGACCATAGGCCGCTATCTTCAAAGAATGTTGGTACCGGACTACTTCACTCGGTATTATCTTCTGCCGCTATTCTCAAGCGTCTCAACATGCTCACATGAAGCACTGCTCAATTTCCCTGCATCTGATATCACCAATTACGTGCGGAAGATTGGAAATCGGAACCATTACACTGTGACTGCGGGAGTCAAGGAGGTTGAGGCGAAACTATCAAGCGGCGTTAAGGTACGATTCCAATCTCGCGTCAGCTCGGTCAAATGTCAAGGTGATCGTGTGCTTGTCTGCTGGGAGTGTTACAACAACGACGGTACTATTAAGCAGATGGAGAAGCTATATGATCAGGTTATTATCGGCACATCTCCCAATGTGGTGGCCAAAATTTTTGAGCCCCTGAGGAATGATATGGAACAGGTGCCAACTGCTGCTGTCGAGTCTGTTGTCCAAACGGTACCTAAAACAATGAGGGGAGTGAAACCGAAACTCAACCGAAACGACTTGTATTTCAACTCAACAGAATCCCTGACGGAGGCTATCCATGTGGCGTCAAAGTCCGTGGTGGTCATCACGCAGCCAATTCTGCCGATTAAATCGTCTGACGTGAACGTCATTTCACGTACGACACTCATCCGGACCTTGCGTAATCCAAGGAGTCGGGCAATACTGCAAAGAATATTCAGTGGAGCAGCTGATACCAGGGGTGACCAGAAATCATGGAGAAACGGTGATGGGCATGTTTGGCTTGTAGGGGGATGGTGTTGGGATGGAATGGTTCTATTAGAGGGATGCATCATATCAGCAATAAGGGTTGCTTCAGCATTGGATGTTGAAGTGCCTTGGTTGCGCAATGGCTCGGGCCTCGGCGCGCTTGACAGACGTTAAGAACGTTACGAAGTTCAAGGCCTGATGCATAGAGGAGGGAAAATTGTGTCAATATGGATATTATGCTGATCAATGGAAACATGAATGATTCGAAACGACATCTAAATAATTTCTCAAGAAGGCTCGTAGTTCAGGATATAACGTGCTGGTCCAGATCTCCTTTCACCGGCAACAGCTAAAATCTTCCCTTCAATTTTGAAGACTTCAGGCCATTTTGGGAAGAGATCAATGAAGCCCGAGTCGGCCAAGTCGTAGATGGCCTGCAGCGTCCATGATCGGTCTGTAAAGTCACCCTTTGGGCGTGCTGATCCGACACACTTTTTGATTGCTGCGATCCATTTCTCATCAACCCCATCAAATCTGCCAACTCTCATAGCAACCACGAGGCCTTCAACATCCTCCATTGCAACCATCCTGCCTGAAAAGCACCACTTGTCCTCTATCAGGTATTGTGTCATGAAGAAACCCGAATGTTCGCTTGTGGCAATGAGTAACCCCCATAGATAGGCTCCCTTGAAGCGCTCTGGTGTGTGAAGCACAATATAGAGACCGTTTGCCTCATAGACATCACAAGCTGTGCTATCGAATGTTTTCACGCCTTCATATGGGTCCAGATTGGCATCGGCATCGGCATCAGTATCGATATGGGTGTCGGCATTAGCAGTCATTGTAAGTAGGCACGAGAGCGCGAACTTGTCAAGTTAGCGACGAGTGTCTTTCCTTCTCCGCATAGAACTGATACTCGGATATTGAGTTGGACGAAGGATGAGTTGTCAAGACTCACAAGGTCGGTTTGGTCAATCGCAGACTGGAGGATCCGATATGGACGTTTTTGAAGAAGAGTTCAGTCCAGCATCATTGGGTTCAGGGCAGCAACATGAGTGTGTGTGCAGAGCCATTTTAAATATAGTCGACAAAGTTGTCGCCGTCAGGGTTAGCTCATAACGTGGCGATTAATATGGCCATGGACATTCGTAGACCGACACGACTGCTCTTGGATAGGCTTGGAAGAGAGAGCGCTCGTTATCGGCAACATGCGAACCCACTCACTGTATTGGAGCAGGAATTGAGAAAGTAAAGCCGACAATTGAATACCCAAAACGACAACATCGTTGCAATGATCGCCTGGCCATGTAGATCCGAACCTCATAGGTCATATTATCATGTGTGGCACTCATGAGTCTGCCTCCTTGAACCCTACGGTTTGGTTTTCACAACATCGGTATCAAAAAGGGAAAGACTGTAATGACAAGGGTTGTTCATCAATCAATCAATCGGCCTGAGTTATCAGCCGAATGCAGGGCAGCATCTGTGCTGACATTAGCGACCGAAGGAGCTTCTTGTTGAGTCCACCGGTCCGGCTATTTGTTCAGTCCAAGATCCTGGGGTTTGAAGAAATCAGGGTATAGCCGATGATTGCAAAAGGAGGGCGGAAAACCGGTCAATCCATGAGAAAGGTACAATATGACAATTTTGCCTCTATGATAACAAGTACAGGCCATAGTAAAAGTACAATTTGAAGGGTAAAAAGGTAGGAGACAACAGAGGCTCAGGAGATCACATTTACAAAGAGCCTCTGGCAAGCGTCATGCAAGATGCAATTGAGGGAATATGAAAGTTGACCAGTTCACGTTGATCATGATTTCCAGAATTTCAGCTTGTCAAGCACGGAAGACGGTTTCTGCGCCTCACTTTCGTAAGGTTCGGGCCCCGAATCTTCCACTCTTGTTGATGACGGTTGCTGATCGCCAGGGCTAAGCGACTCCTCGGCCCTTGCTTCAGCAGCAGCGGCTGCCATATCCTCCTTATCGAGGAGGTATTCGATAACATGTTCGCGGCTTGGTCTCAGCTTACCATGTCTCACGTTGTCAGGCCAAGTAGCATAACGGGCATCGACCATGTCAACCCAGAATGCACGGACTTGGCCCTCAGGGATGTTGTGGTGGGGAGTGGTCTCGTCGTATGTGCTGAGCTTGACAGGAGGAATAGTAGCCTGAGTGCGTTCGTCATTATTGATTTGCTCTTTATGGACCTTCAATTCCTCCGCTAGGGCAAACTCAAGTTCCCCGAGTCTCTTGCGCGTCTCCTTGCCCTTGACTTCCTCACGTCGCTTCTGTAGAGCGACCTTGACTCTAGCGGCTCTGCCCAGTTTCTTCTTTTGTGATGTTGGATCCACATATGCTTGAAGTTCCTGCTCAAGCTGCTCTGCCTCCTCTAGGTTCCCACTCTTCTCGGCGGCTTTCTTGAGTTTTGCAAGCTCGCTGGCTTTTTGCTTTCTTTCCTCCTTGATTTTTGCCTCTGCAAGTCGCCTTTGTTCTTCTTCAAGAACAATATCCAATGCCTTAGCGGCATCAGCAACGCTGCTGACTTTCTGGTCCATAAGAACGCGCGCGCGTTCTTTCTGCGGCAAGAAAGAGCCTATCTTCCATTCGTTCTCCTTGTCAAACTTCTTGGCTTCATTAGGGTCCCTGGGTCGCTTTCTGTCGAGCCATTCCTTGGTGACCTTGATCATATCCTCTGGAGGCGAGAATTGCCTGAGCATAGAGAATTCGCGCAGCAATCGGTATACCTCAAGGCCGGTGCGACTGGATGCGAAATGTAGGGAGAAATACGGCGACCACATGTCTTTGCGGAGTTTGGCCGGCACGGTCTTTTTGCCATGATAAACAAGCTGCGAAAGGACGGAGTTTTGCTATATGGACGGTAAATGACGTATCATCAGACAATGAACCCCAGAAATTTTCAAGCAGACAGGCGGACGGAAGAAGGGCGGACGGGAAATGAATCAGAAAAAAAAAAAACAAAAAAGGACTAATTGCTTACATCCAACGTTCTTGAAAGAGAATAAACGACTTGGTTTGTTCTGATATGGTTGTAGGCGAAGATATGTCTTCCATGAGTGACGGTCTGGAGAGCCTTTTTGAGACGAGCAGACTCTCGTAGTCGGTAGTCGTCGGCCGCTTTCGAGCCAGGATGTCGTAGCTTTCCCTGCAGCACCTTGGCCCCGACAACGGGGTATCGAATGACCTTGGCTGTCGCGACTGCTGTGGCATCCACCACTTGCCTAGCAGCAGCCCTTGTGCTGGCGGACATGGTGGGCGATACCTGATCGAGTCCGGCGCAAAGTGATGTGCGCGGAGGGGGAGTGGTTGTGATATCCTTTAGCGATTGCGCGGACACAGCACCAATTGAGGCTCCGTGACAGCTGTATATTGCAATTGGCAGCAATATAGCAGTAAGACCCAGCGCTGACTTGCAGTATCAGCAGTCAATGGAGGGGAGGAGCAATTGATGGCCGTTGATTGTTAATTGTTGGTTGCTGTCTCTCTTTCTTCCTCACACAAAATTGCGCGGTGTTTAGTCCGCAGTCCGCAGTTCGTCCGCCAAGCACGGAGTCTCTGCCGTTACCCATTGCTACATACAGAACTGTACTGTACATACTACGTAGTATATACGATGAATTTGACTTGACTTGACTTCAATCGACTTCATACCTCTCTTATATTTACATTCACACCATTAGAGTGAAGCGTATACTCTTTGTGTCGTGTCTTTGCCTGCCAACTCAGCTATACTGTGCTATGGACGCGCAAGATCTGCCCAGGTTGTTGTCTGTTCTGGTGGTTCCTGTCTCTCTACCTTTCCCTCTCCCTCTCCCTCTCCTCCACGCTTGCCTCTGTGGCCTCAATATGATCTTGTCAGCTGCTGCGCATTGAGACAAGGACTATAGAAACTGCGCGAGCAGAGAATCACTGCTCATAAAGTTATTGCTTCCGAGTTTGCACGGCCCGCTCTGGTCTAAAGTACGAGAAACGTGGTCATTGAAGTCTGCGCAGCCTCCGGAATGATGATAGACTGTGGTGAAGAATGTCCGTCGAAACAATTGATCAGAATGAGGCTCTCCCAAGTGCCCCTACTGGGAAGCCGTGGTTGAACCCGCAGGTAATAATCTTGCAATTCGCATTGCTGTCCTTTCTTCCTGTCATATCAGTTTCCGCCTTGAACGTTCAATGAAATAAGTCTTGTGCTGACCTAAAAATTCCCTCGTGTACAGCGTCGCAAACTACGCCATCTTCAGGGATTGTCATTGAGGAACCTTGTTGTTTGTCGCGGGGTAGAGCATGACGGCCGCAGAAGGACTTTTGATGACGACAATGCTCCAAATGCCTTGCAGACAGTAGCCAAAGAGCAAGCAAAGCTCAAATCTGAAGGCCTACATGTTTCGAGATCGGTGGGTAACCTCGCCCGCTCGCGCGACTCTTCCACTCCATTGCCATCACCAGACCTACAGAAGGGAAAGACTGCATCCAAGGATGAAATTAAGGCTCTCCCGGTGCGCCAACGAAGAGGCACGCTGCCTTGGGCTGGCGTCAGTCCGCAAATCAGGCAGTCATATCTAGAGGATGTCGCTGAGGATCGTTTGGCCGACACATGGTTCTCTCTACACTGTTCGACAGTCGACGAACCCGTCTATATCAGTGAGATTGTGAAACATGCCATGAATCCCGACTTCCAATTCTTTGATCTCATCACTTGCGGGCCCCTCGTGTCTCGATTAGACGAGGTCACCGTCAAAGTATGGGCCAGATCAGGAGCCATGACTGGCTACGTTCTGCTTCTTGAACACACCACAAATCTAAGGCTTCTGCAATATCTGGGCAAGAGTTTGGACACCTTCCATCACTCGCTACCCGCCAATTGCCTCATCTTCCATTTCCCAGAAGGTGTTTATGCTAATCTTCCATCTGTGCCAACATGGACAGCGCCTACCCCAGTTACACACACAAGGCTTGATGGCAATGCACAGTTCACTTCCTCATACGATGCCTTGATGCGCCTAGCAAATCTTGATGACTGCATTCAAGATGCGTTGATCACTAGACAGAAACTGGAAGCCCAGATGAACGCAATCATTGAGAAAAATCGCACTTCTGTTGACCTGGTCACCGAGAAATCTCACGTTCAGGAACGCCTTGTTGATGTGAGACGAGCTGTTGCATCTACCAAAAGACAGATCCGTGCGTACTTCGAAAAGGAAAACCGAGATTGCTCAAAGTTTAGAAGCACGGAGAAAAGCAATGGCAAAGGGGAGAGAAGTCCAACGACAGATAGCAGAAACCCTGAAAAACTCAAAACCAGCTGTACAAGATATGCGGACACAATTGAAACATATTGCCGAAGAGACGACAGATCAGATTCGCAGGATATGCGAGGATATATCCCACATATACCCTATCGAAGCTATACCAAATAGACCTCTATCGTTTACCATCTGCGGTCTACACCTTCCCGATTCCATATATGAGGAATCAAACAAAGATCAAGTCGCAGCAGCTCTAGGATATGCTGCACATGTTCTTCACCTTGTCTCATTCTACACCAGCACACCTCTTCCATACCCCATCAAGGCTTGTTTGTCTCGATCGACCATAGACGATCCGCTATCTATGAAACTTATCGACAGAACCTTCCCCCTTTTTTCTACAAATCCTTACTATCGCTTTGAATACGCTGTTTTCTTGTTCAACAAAAACATTGAATATCTAATGACGCGCTTTGGTCTGCGCATAATTGATATACGACAGACCCTACCAAACATGAAATACCTACTTTATATCCTGACAGCGGGGACTCGAGAGCTTCCATTGAGAAAAGCAGGCGGAGTCATTCGCGGGCTGCTGGGATCGGGGCGGACAGATACGCCAAGCGATGGCTCAAGACGAAATAGTCAAGATAGCGCGTTTTCCACAGGCGGATTCTCAATAGGAAACGAAGCGCTCTCACGCAGAATGAGGGAGCAGCTTATTAGAGAGAATGCACTAGCCGTATCCCCTGTCCTAGATTCGGGAAGCCAGCGACCCAGTGGCGATGAAGGCAGACAGGCTGTGCTCCCTACCAGACCGAGGAGTGTCGGGCCTAGGGTAGTACTGAGTGACGAACACTCAAATGATCAATTCTTGACATGAAACCTTTTTTATCCCTGGAACAAAGCATTGCTATGATACACCATTTGAAGCCAGTATACAACAAAGGTCCTCATACCGTCGACAATGGCGAAATTTAGGATAATCGTGTCTTGTTTCTGGACGAGATATGACCAGTGATAGGAAAGGATGGGGTCACATTCTGATATCAAAGTTTATGCTTTGGAAACTGGTGTGACAGATGTGACGCCTGACATGATAATCCTCTCACGATAATGACAACATTGGTCCAGAGGGAGCGCACCGAGACAGTCATTGGTCCTTCAAGCCAGAGCACATATACCCCAGAATTATCTCGGTCAATTCCGACGATATGTCGATTTTTATTTTTCAACAAACCATTTTCTCGAGCCTCTCAATGGTCGAGTTGAGGCATAGCAGGTGATGGAGGACCGTATATAATCCCCGGTGAAGTATTATATGTGCATACTATACCTTTAATCATAACCACAATCACATTGATCAAAATCCAAGTCAGCGAAGGGACGAGGGATGATGCCTAGATATCCCAGTACGTCCCCCCCGTCCAATATCATAAGCCCTCTAATCCCCGATAGCACCGTATCTGTAGCTCACGGCTGTAACGCCAATGCGAGATAGCCAGAGAATTCAATTTTTTTTTCATGAGAGATGAGTACTAGCAACTCGTTGACGTCCATAGGCGTTCGGCAGCATTTAAGGCGCATCGCCCAGCTCTCCGTGCCATTAACACGACGCCTATGCCCTGACATGTCTCTCCCTTCCCTGTCACCTTTTCTTCACTCTTTCAGGAGCCAGTAGCCATTGCACATGCTGTGGAGCATTCCCCCAGGGAAATCAACCCATAAGCTCCTTCGTCCCACTATCCAAGCTTCAGCCCGATCCCACGACCGCAAGACCCAAGTGAGCGCGCGCAACAGCTCAGTGAAAGCTTTCATCACTCACTCACAATCACGATCACCAGCAACGGAGCATCAGCAGCAGGCAAAAATCGCTGTCTCTCTCTCTCTCTCGCAAGCCCGGGCTGTGTACACAGGTAGAGGGTCGCAGAGGGCGGACATCCAGCAACAAGACATAGACCTGATGATGACTTTCGAATCCAGACCGGTGGATTGTACCCCCGGGCCCTCATCGACCGTTGCAGACCCCAGTACCCGTACCGACGGCGACAGTGCTTCTCAGTCTCAAACACGAAGATCGCTTTCGCCTCCGCCGCAGCATAGACGAGGGTACCAGGCCTGCGATGCTTGTCGCAAACGAAAAGTAAAGTGCGATCAAGGAAGTATGTGCAGATGTTGTTCTGAGACCAAGTCTTTTTCTTTCCTCCTTCTGACCCTTTTTTTTTTCTTCTATCTGTTTCATCGTTTTTGTTATCGTTGATGTGACGACAATCTCCTTGGCGATTCATCTTTGTCTGCCCAGATGCTAATCCCGAGTTTTCACAGGCGTTGACAACCCACGGCCTCCACCTTGTGTGCGCTGCCGTCGCGAGGGAAAACGATGCGAGTTTTCTGCTACGCGGCGCAAGCGTAAGGCCGTCGAGCTGTACGAAAACGAAGATGGAATTCTTCGCAGAGATGAGCGCATGATGTATGGAGAGGCTGTCAGCCCACCCCCTTCTACAGAGTCATCCCATATCCCTTCAGCGTCAAGAGGAAAGGAACCGGTATCAGCATGGCCCTCTTTAGAATCTGCCCGTGCTGCTGGTGTTGGTGCAGGAGCAGCGTCTGCTGCTGCTGCTACCACTACTGCTGCTACTGGGACTAGACCACAAGTGCCTGCGCCAGTCACGGCTATACCTTCACAGGCAGGCATGTTGCCTGATCGAGTGCCGCAGTATCACGGGCCTCCTTACACCTACGTTGCCCGAGAAAAGTTGGGCCTCACAGGTTCTCTGCCCCGCAAAGGCGGCCATGTCATGAATAAGACTGCGGCTGATCTGCTGTCTCCAGCAATCAGCAATACTCATGATGCACTTCATCTATTGTCCGAGGCGGCTGGACGGTCAGAGAACTTCAATCGCAATAGGCACTCGGCTACGCGTCATCCATCATCCTCGACTATGGCTTCTTCTGGTTCGCCGTTAATTACCTCGAGCACACCAAAGCAGCGAGTACGGGCAAACTCAGTGGTTATGCCAGCGAGCCAACCTTCCGGGCCGGCTGGTTGGTATAGACAGGAGAAGGAGGGGGACCAGAGACAGGCCCATGACCCTTCAACGAGACAAGAGACGCCAATCAAGGGACCGGAGGAGATTGAGTATATGAGGGTAGCACGAGTTTGGTCACGGTTTCGATTTATCCGTGCCGGCTGGTTCTCTGTTGATGAAGCTATCGACTACATCTCCTATTACTATCAGCATTTAGCTCCCCTCAGTCCCATCGTCATCCCTGATTTCAACCCGCCTTCGACTCATCATAAGCTCCTGACCGAAGAACCGATTTTAGCTGTCACGATGCTCACAATTGCATCTCGGCACATGAAGCTATCTGGAAATGGGGCTTCCACAAGAGCATATTCCATTCATGAAATGCTTTGGTCATATCTTCGTCGTATGATAGAAAGACTGTTTTGGGGTCAGGAGCGGTTCGGAAACAGCAACCCTTCAAAATGTTTAAAGCGTGACTCATCAGCTCCGATAGCAATGGGGCAGGTTAAGCGCGCCGGTCCCCTTCGTTCCCTGGGAACAGTTGAAGCGTTACTATTATTGACAGATTGGCATCCACGTTCCCTTTATTTCCCACCGGGCGACGACGAGAATGCTTTGCTAGACGCAGACGTTGAACTATTCTGTGAGCAAAATGATGACTGCGAAGCAGGAGGCAAAGCCGCAAAAGCGACCAGTGCGGAAAACCGGTTCGCTTTCCACGAATGGCTTGAACCCGTGTGGCGCTCAGATCGAATGTCCTGGATGCTCTTGAGCACTGCGCAAGCATTGGCGTTTGAATTAGGTGTCTTTGATAAGATAGATGGCCTCCCAAGGCCAGATGACTCCCCGAGTGAACAACGTCGCAAACGTCGTGTGCGAAGATTGATACTTGTCTATGTATCGCAATGCAGTGGTCGCCTTGGTATACCATCTATGCTTCCACTGCCTGAGTGGGAGACTGAACCAAACTCTACTACCGCAAGTGACGAGACATCAGACAATCCGGACTACGAATTGGCTATCGATCAAATGCAGGAATGCTGGATGGACATCAGCAGGATCAATTATTCAAGCAACATTGAGTTCTTCTCGTCGAAGGAGTACACCACAAACTTCATCCGAACTGGAAGGTACCGGGACAAAATTGATGAGTATATGCCACAACTGCGGAAGTTCAAAAAGAAAATTGACGAGATGCCCTCGCTCTGGCCGCAGATGCGCACTGCCCTTAGCATGGAATATGAATATACGCGCTTGTACATTAATTGCATGGCTTTGCAAGCGGTTGTGGATAAGTGGACAACAATGGCTAGTCAGGACATGCAAAACAACGCCAATGGCGCCAAACACTCGTCACTTCATGTTCTTATGGAACAATATATGGTCAACGAAGCATATATTCAGGAAGTCATTGATGCATCGCGCACAATCCTTAGGACAGTCTTAGACATACTTGTTCCAAATGATTACCTCAAGCATGCCCCAATCAGGACCTTCTTCAGAATCCTGTCAGGAATGATATTCATACTCAAGGTACGTTTTCATCATCAACTCATTCAATCCATTTTTCACACTCTAACAATCATGCTGTAGACCTTCACTTTAGGTGCCAAAGAAGATGATGTTCGCATATCTTTGGAACTTCAGGATCGAACGATTGAATGTCTCCGTACCTGCGTGGTTGACGATGTACATCTCAGTGTCACTATCGCCAGTCTCGTTGAAGTTCTGACCACAAGTATACGGACGAAATTCCTTAGATTCGCTCCCTTTGAACGAACCACTGGTGAAAATAGCCTAGATGGCTGCTCAGCGGGTGTGTCTGAGGCTCAATCCCCGTGTAACCAAGATGGTTATCAGAACACTTCAACGGGGCCCAATGAGGCGGACCAGAACAACCAGGTCACTAAGGATGAAACAGACCCAGCTCCCTTACAGCGGGTTGAGCAACAACACCTTTACTCTCAACCCCATGCGAACAGCGCATCATACCATGATCCATTGGCTAATATTCCCGCACTTCCTATCAACTCGTCCAACATTAATGTTGCTTTCATGCCTCCCCCCGCCTCTGTCTATTATGATTATTACGACCCCAATGCTGGCCATGACATGCCTATAGTGCATACACAACAGGGAGTTGCTTCTCTGCAAACCGATCGGCAAATTCCTCCATCAAATCAGGATGCGGGGAATAACGCTACTGGTACTTCCTCGGTGCCTGGAAACGAAGCTGCAGCAACGAACGCGGCTACACACCAAGGTCCATCGGATTGGTTTGCTTTACCACTAGATCCGTTCTTTCACACATCGTCTGTTGCCGTAGACCAAGGTCTGGGTGGCACAGGCCCTACATATGGTGAATATGATATGCTTGAAGTTCTTCTGCATGGCCGCAATGGGGCCCATCCTGATGCAACAGACAACAGCAATCATCCCAGGCCTGGTGACGTCCAAGACAACACTGGCGGTATCATCTTCTGATGTTTTAAAATTCGATTCTTCTATTCTGCATTTTGTTCATATATATCCGGCGCTGAATTCTGTTTGATCGCATCTGCAGCTATGTCTTGATCCACAAAAAATTTTTATATGGTTTGGGTGGCATTTTATCTTTGAACGCGAGTTGGCTGTATGTCTTCTTACTCTTACCAAATGTACTTATGAGTGTCTATGAAAAATACTCTATTTTTTTTCGCTTTTCGCTTAATGACCATATAACGCCAAACAGGATGATGCCTTAAGAGAAACAAATATGTACGGATACAATTAAGAGAAACAATGTGCCAGGTTGGCAGCATCGGAACTGCCATTGATACTCAGCAACATCACAGCGGCTATGAAGATGCTGGTTGGTATTTCATTGGCGCAATCCACGAGTTGCCGAAATCAACACCATGACGCCGTCTTGTTCCGAATTTCCTCCACGCGACCTGACTGATACCAACATCCAGCACGAACAATTGCCATTCTCCACAAGCTTCAGAATCTAAGGCTTGAAGCAATCCAATCTTTGGTGCACCGAGACAAACGACAAGGTTGGCCTCGATACAGATATTTGACCCCTGAGAGATTTCCCCTGAGGTTGCAGACCGGCCGGAAGGTATATCAACCGACATTATTTCGATGTTGCTTCTGTTGGCCCATGAGATGATGTCAAAGACGCTTGCTTGGTCGTCTGAGCGAAGATCCTCGTAGGTTACATGTATACCAAATAGAGCGTCGATAATAAGATCCGGAACATAATCAGTCGCGGACAAACTCGTTGCGAGATCTTGCCATCGTGAGACACGAGCGCCGACCTTTTTGACAATCTGTATCTGTTTCTTCAACCCATCAAACAGTTCCTCCTCTCGATCTAAGCCAAGGATGCATAGAGTGACACGGTATCCACGATTGCGTAGATGGCGAACAGCGCACGCAGCACGAATACCTGTCTTGTGGTTTCCGGCGAAGACGAGAATCGTAGATGACGCTGCCAATTCCGAAGCCCGCGTGACTGCTGCTTCAGCAATTCCCCTACCAGCGTTCTCGGCAAGGATCTCCTCGGACAGTCCAATCTCACCAATAGCTAGCTGCTCCAGTTCGATCATCTGCAGTGGACTGATGCAAGGACAATAGCGATTTGTGGTTGTAAGCCATAGAGAACCTGTTCGAGGCACTCTAGGTGAAGCAGACTGGCCTGGCCGGGGACTTGCATTTCTCGAACCAAGGGAACCACGAGAAAGCAAGCTGGAAGCAATGACTGCACTTCCTTTCCTTGCTCGTTGAGATGCCCTCGATCTCGGCCTTCGAGAACCCCTGCCGCTGCTAATACCCTCTTCTTCACTCTCCTCTTCCTCTGTCTCGTCCGCTTCGCGGTTCCACTTATTTGGCAAGGCAGCCTCGTTTATATCATCATCCATATCCAAAACATTCTCTGTATAATGAAGATTCTTTCCTCCATTGGTACCTGGCCGTGCAACACGACGGTTGAACGAAACCAACCTATCCTCCTTCCTGACTTTGTCCTCGCTGCGAATCTCGTCGAATACGCGACCTTTATCAAATTTGGAGAGGTTACTGGCGAAGTCAAAATCGCCTAACTCCTGGATGTCCGTGGCGTCCTCCGTAGCCCACCCATTGGGATCATCGACAAGGTTTTTGCGAGCTTTGCGCGGACGAATCTTTCTAACCGCAGGAGAATCAGGCGCTTCCGCAGGCTCAATCAACGGAGTATGCCTCCAACCTTTGCCCGTGTAATCTGCTTTCTTATTTGCAGCTGAAGAACCACCACTGTCGCCGGCACGATTGGCCTTGATATGAGCGTGACCGGGTAGTTTAGCAGACCGATTCGCACCTCTCGTACGAGGACGGGGTGCAGCTGATACCCTACTCTCGCCGCCATTAGGCTTCTCCTTCAATGTTAGATGCTCGATGGATTTGGTCAGCGGTGTTTCGGTTCCGTCCCGGCGTAAGAAAGTAGGCGGAGGAGGTGGTGGCGGAGCAAGTGTTTGGGATGCAGAGCTCGGAGCAGCACTTGGAACGGAGACCACGGGCTGCTCAGGAAACTTGACAGATTGCGCTGGTTTCTGCGCTGGTTTCTGTGCTGGTGCAACTGGTTTCTTCATGCTAACAATTGCTGGATCCTGGAAGGGCGCAGGCGCAGGTGCAGGCGCAGGAGCCGTCGCTGTCGGTCTCGGTACAGAAGACAAGGTCAAATCGGCGATGCTGTCTGCCTCAATCTGATAGATGGGCAGTTGCTGGCCATTCCAGAGACATACTAGGGGATACAGCGTTAGCATCGCGTTCAATGATCGCAGAGGGCTGCATTGCCCCCTCCCCCCCCGGCCTCCAAACTTCCCCAGAAACAAAGCCCGTCCTGATTGTCTACTGCGCGCATGATTGTTACATACCATTCTGAAGGGACAAGCTGCGCCCGATGACATTAGCGACGATTCCCTTGACCTGAGCATTTGGAGGATCTTTGAGCGTCACGACGACGGTGCAGCCCACAAATTGCGAAGCCATAACGCGATGAGATCTAGGCGTAGAGCTCAACTAGAAAGTGTGTGTGCGTGTGTGTGTGTCGAATGGGCAGAGGACTCAGCAGAGGTAAGTAATAAGTAGCGATTTTTTTTTTCTCTTCTTTATGCTCTTCCGGGCTCGTTCATATATATGGAGCAGGCAAGAATATCAGGCTGATATGTGTATGTCTATACGGCTTCAGTTGCTTGACCTCGCCATGCAGCGTGTAAAAGACAAAAAGGGCAGAGCAGAGCAAAGCAGAGCAGAGCAAGCCGGCGCGATCCCAGGGATTTCAAAGCTTTGCAGTGGTACATGCCACACCCAGCGCTACAAAGTACAGTGTATACGTATAATACAGACTCTTCATGAAATTATTTCGAGGGTCTTCCTGGCTGGCGCCGATGCAAGTGGTGGGTGGAACCGCCAGCAAGTAAAGCATCCGCCGTACCGCGGTTTAGGTAAGCCAGACAGGAGAGACAGGGGGAAAAGGGCTGGGAAAGGCCGTCAGATATCGTGAGAGACTATGTAGGGCAAGGTAAGGACATATTTTGATATTGTAGCAAATGTTCAAAAAGATAAAAGAAAGGTTAAGCCGGAACGCTATGGCATGTATGCTGCGAGGGCCTCCTCGTCGTCGTCTATCAAGTCAATGACTACTGGTGGAGGCCGCGACGAACGTGCAGTAGATGTCTGTCCTGCAGACTGACTAGTCAATGGTGCTTTTGATATATTAGTGGTCAGTGGCATAGGCGGATCTATAATTACTGGGTTGGCAGCGGTGTTTGATGCCCTCTTCTCTGAAGGGACAACAGGTTTCGGTGTAGGTGTAGGTGTGTATGAAGACGGTGCTGTGGCTCGCGAAGGAGGCGCCGGTAACGGGGCCCTGGACACAGCGGGAGCAGCAACATGTGGTGCTGGAGGAGCAGCAGCAGCAGCAGGAATTGGGGCGGGAATTGGAGCCGGAGCAGTAGCCATATACTGATCCATCCTGACCTTTCTCCGGTTAGAGATCTGAAGGTCGGTTGCAGTGGACAGCTTCTTGTAGAATTCGATGACGTCGTCATGTACCATCACTCTGCTGGGATTCCACCCTTTCACTTGGAGACCCTCTTTGCTGACTGCACGACTGAGAGCAACATATGCTTGACCCTTCTCGAAGACTTTGCCAAGATCCACTTTGACGCGCTGTAAGGTTTGTCCCTGCGCCTTATGAATTGACAAAGCCCATGCTAGAATTAGTGGGATCTGTAAGCGTTGCGCCTCAATTTCGCCATTGGGAAGCTCGACTTTC
This sequence comes from Ascosphaera apis ARSEF 7405, assembly GCA_001636715.1. NCBI lineage: Eukaryota > Fungi > Ascomycota > Eurotiomycetes > Onygenales > Ascosphaeraceae > Ascosphaera > Ascosphaera apis. The sequence continues at coordinate 311,364 of AZGZ01000003.1, read as the reverse complement.
CAATCTTCTGGCTGGCACAACAAATGCCGTTCTGTTCCATCGGGCTGCACGAAACATACGAGCGGCCATTTTCTTCCAGGAGGTGCATGAGGAGAATTAGCTTTACCAGACAGCATCTCATCAGTGGGTTTGTAACCAGGTAGTGACATTGCAGCCATCAATTTCTTCTCATTCTTCACTTCTTGAAGGGTCATGCCCCTGTCATACTTTCCCTCACCTAACTTCCAGGCTTCAAATGAGGCCGAATCCATGAAATCCACGACCCGACCCAGAGAACCATTGACCAAAGTGTCGTCCAAATTCTTGATGAGCATGACCTGAGCACCCCGTTTCAAGCGTATCTCTGGTGGAGCCATGCAATTTGATAGTAGCTGTGACACTCGAACCGGGTCTTTGCCAGAGTCGACAGCCTTGAAGTTGTGTACATCTCCTGTCAGTCTATGTAGACGGGCCCCATTGGCGTTATCAACTTCACTTCGCTTTGCAAACCTTATGATGATGTCAGTATAAGACAATTATCTGAGAAACGAATATTTGACTTACAGCTCAGTTGCCTCAATGGCGTCCTTAGGAAGCTCCCTAGCCAGGGCACTGAATGCTCTGTTGATTTCCGGAGTCATCTGGCCCAATCGTAGACAATTCAGCATTGCAGCAAATTCCGGGTCCTTCTGACGGAACACTTGTGTCAGAAGAATTGTATGCTCGATACATGTATTCCATGTATTCGCATCGAATGCGAATTTCACGGCGCGAGCGACACCCTGCATATTATCGGGAACAGGTGGCAATTGGAAGAAATCGCCGGTGACAACAAGCTGAATGCCCCCAAAGGGCCTTCCATTGTTTCTAAGTTCACGCGCGACCTGCTCAAGCTTGTCAAACAGTTCACCATCAACCATTGAAACCTCATCTATGATGAGGACCTTCACCCGCTGCCAGCGGTTTTTGGCTTTAGGGTTTCCCCTGATCTGTACCATACATTAGGTTGCGGGTTAGCAGGAACAAATTTACGGCTTGAATTTAAAGTTTGCGTACCTTTTTGACCAATTGCTTAATTGGTTCCTTCGCCAATCCTGCGCCGGCAAAGCTGTGCAATGTCATTCCACCAATGTTACACGCAGCAAGACCTGTAGAGGCTGTGACAGCGACACGATCGGTCTCATGTCTATACTTGTTTTTCAATTGTCGGATTGCCTCTCGCATTAACACAGATTTACCTGTACCGGCCGAACCTGTGAAGAAGACACTTTTCCCATGCTTGACAATTATGTCGAGAATTCGTTGCTGCTCTTCTGAGAGGAAGATCCCAGGAATCGCTTTTGGCGCACTATTATCAGAAGCCTTATCGGTTTTTCTGGCCTCTGTGATAGCTCGTCCACCGGCCTTTTTCTGCTGCTTTCTTATTTCCTTGAATTCCTTCTCGTCAAGTTGTGATGGGCCAGGAGCTTTTTCCCAAGGGTAATCCTTTTTTGCACTTCGTGATTTTTTCTTTGGGAGTTCTTGCGGTTGTTCCTCATGTATAGAATGCCTTGTAGAGCTGCTCCTTTCGCTAGGTATGCTGTCAACTGGTGCAGGGTCCTCTATTTTCCACGGCAATGTACGTTTCCTTGTAACTGTTCTGGCTTTGGGCTCTGGAACTGGTTTTTGTATGGTGGCAAGCGCCGGTGATGAAGACGAAGATGAATATGCAGCCACCGATGGCCTTGAAAATGAATTGATGGTGGTATGTGCAGGTCGGGGAGGAGATGACGACCAAGGAATGGGAGCGCTGCTTGGCACTTGAGATGGAGGTAAATTGTGAGCTGATGGTCGTGGTGGTGAAGGTGGCCTGCCCCACGCTGGTGGAGGCAAACTGGATTTTGAAGATGTCGTTGTAACTGTTGCTGCTTCTGCTGTTTGCGCGCTTGATGGTGCGCCGTGACTTGGATTGTTGCCGGGTGGACTTAGCGATGTGACTTTTGTATCTTTTGGCGGCGGTTTTGCAACAGGTTTCATCAGGTCATCAAGATCGAGGTCAAGAAAATCCTGATCGTCAAGACCGTCACTATCGTCGAAGAAATTCTCCTGATGCATGGCAAATAGAGGAGCGGAGCCCGATTTTAGTCGTGAAATTGACGCAGGGGGATCGTTTCTTGATTTTGATGGCACAGCAGTAGTACTAGCAACAGCAGCAGCAGCAGCAGCAGCGATATTCCCACGACTACCGCCGTAATTGGGAAATGGTCCATCTACATTCAGGCGCGATGTATTTGCAGCAAGCGGTTTCCTCGCCAACTCCTGCTGTTGTCTCGATCTAAAGGCCATGATTGCATTTGGCAGCGACGAAAACGGCCGTGCTGAGTATGAGCCAGATAGTGATACAAAATCAGCGCGCCTCTGTCTGGGAAAACCTGATCCTAACCCTAAACCCGGTCGCAAGCCGTATGAATTCAGCAGTGTGATATATGCACGAGTAGCAGCAGGGACAATTGGGCGGATGAGAGGCTGTGAGGACCAGCTCAATAGCATGAGCGACGACAATGTCGGGACCTCAGGGCGATTCCCGTCTCAGCTGCCGTCCTTGACTAGTTCGAACTCTTCTCTTGAAAAGACAATTGCAACCTCCGCTATCCCGTCACCCTGGTCGTGGTGAACTTGTTCCTGATATCTGCGCGACCTTTCCCCGAACGTCTTCTGCGCACTCCCGAGCAAAAAGAGAACCCTTGCACAATCCAATGCCGGCTTGCCTTTCGTAAAATAAATCAAAGAAAATCAAATTTGATATTTCATCTGATACTGCAGGATGGATGTTTTTTTTCTTCGTACTTCCTCGTGTCGTGTCGTTGTCGTGCCGTGTATATATTTCTTTTTACTTTTTACTTGATGCGCGTTGTGATAAGAGGTTAGCCGCGCGGTTAATGTTACCCGCCTGTAGCGCCGCTTATCGCGTTTCTTTTTTTTTTTTTTTTTTTTCTCTCATCCATACATCATCGACCAAGCAGAGCGTACAGTACAGTAGAAGCAGTCTATATATATGGTGGATATCACCCTGCAGATTACATCAGGAACAACGCCATATCTTTTTCCTATTTCTTGTTATTTTTGTTTCACTAATTTGCTGCTGCATTGTGATGGTCTTGAGTTGATTGGCAAGAGGCCAGTGATTTGCAATGGCCGATGGAGGCACCGGTGAGTTATTCTGCGTTCATTCCTGCTGGTTACTTGCCTAACTAACGCGATATCTAGACAGGGAGCTCCCTCTTGCGGGAGTACTCATATGCTGCACAGGTCTTCCGCCTGAAGAGCGGGTGAGTTGCCTGTGCTAGCCATGGGGAAAAAATACTGCCTGAAAGAGTTCTGACAAGGCTAACTGATTATGAAGACACGAATTGCTTCGGTTGCTGCTCAGATGGGCGCTTCCCATACATTTGACCTTACGGCAAATGTGACCCATCTTATCGTCTCTACCCCCGACACGGAGAAGTACAGATACGTTGCGCGTGAGCGTAATGATATCAAAGTGCTGCAGCCGGACTTCGTCGATGCTGTTCGTCTACAATGGATGTCCGGCGGTGATGCAAATATACAACAGCTTGAGGATGAATATAGGTTTCGAACGTTTCAGGGGACAAAGATCTGTGTGACAGGCTGGGATGACTGTACGTGATTTCTTCCTGCTGCAGCACCCACTCCCCTTTGATGGAAGAAGAACAAAATGACGAACAGTCTACCGGGTCAGATGATTATAGAATGGCTCTAGGAGAGAATCTACGAAATAATGGCGCTTTCTTCCAAAGAGACCTGACTAAAGATGCAACTCATCTCATTGCCAAATCGCCGTCAGGAAGGAAGTTTGAATACGCCACGCTGTGGGGCATCAAGGTCGTCAGCATGAAATGGGTCGAGGATAGTCTTGCTCGTGGAATGATCTTGGATGAAAATCGCTATCACCCATCCATACCACTCGAGAAACAAGGCCAAGGCGCTTGGAGACGACCTCCACCACCGTCGATAGAGCCGGCACCAAAGAGAACAGGCCCAATTGCGCTTTCTCAACGGGCAAGGAAAATTCGACGTGTTGCAAGCATGAAACTTGGAAGTCAATCAGAAGGTCTTTGGGGTGCCATCATGGCTGAAGATAATAAGCCTGACCACTCCGCTGCTGCTACTTCTGAGAAAGATGCATGGAAAGAGGAACCTAAGGTTGAACCAAATGATCGACAGCAAAGTGACCGTGAAGAATCGAAAGAAAACAATTCGTCCACCATTGAGCCAAGCGTTGCTCCGACGGATGGCGCAAGTAGTGCGGCTGCTCACCCCACGAAGTCATCCAGAACAAGTCCACATCCCGAGTCTCGGGGATTCTGGTATAATTGCCGATTCTTCATCTATGGATTTACGACCAAACAGGTTTGTGCATCTTCCTCAAGTCACACGCGGCAAGTGAATCCAGCTGCTCACCTTCCAACAGACAAATATACTCGTGGATCATATGACAGCTCGGGATGCTGAGATCGTCAAGACACCCCAGGAACTGTCACTTCCATCTCAAACGGAATTTGATACAGTCCAGCGCTACGCTCTAGTTCCTTTCGCTTATCCTCGTCACCAGTTGCCATCCCTTGACGACGTGAAGGACGTCAAATTCGTCAATGACCTATGGATTGAGAAATGTTTACACCACAATACATTCATAGCCCCTGAAAAGCACGCCATTTGTACACCATTCAAATCTATTCCCCTCTCAGGTAAATATGACACCTTTCAGGATAATCATTTTAGAAGGCGTTTATTAACTGTGTACCAGGGTTTCAAGGTCTCGTTATATGCTCGACAGGATTTACCGGCATAGATCTACTCCATTTATCCAAAATTGTTAAGCTCATGGGTATATCCACCTAGAGTCTATCGCATACATATACATGACCAATATCAGCTAACATATACATTCAGGGGCTAAATATGATGAATACCTTACGCCAAATGCCTCTGTTTTGATCTGTAGCTCAACTGCAGATAACAGCCGAGAGAAGTTACGGCATGTTGCTAATTGGAACATACCAGCTGTCTTTCCAGATTGGATCTGGGATTCGGTCAGGGCTGGAGCAAGGCAACCATATGAAAAGTACCTTCTTCAGAAATGGGAGCCAAAGAGGAGGAGCCTTGATCAAGGACTGAACGGCAATAAGAAAAGTACCCCCAGGGGCACATCGTCACCGAAAACAACCACACAAGTGCCAGCCAAAGATATACGTTACGGACCATTCGCCGTTTCACAAGATAATGAAGAATCTGGTCATTCAGATGCGCATCAGGAGTTAGTGCTACCGCAAAGATCACGGCCGCAATCTCAATCTCCACAGAAGTCATCCACCGGAAAAGAAAACAAGACGGAGGACAGTGAACAAACTCGTTTCGCTCTTGACAATGCCATCAATACTCTACTACGGAAAAACTCAAAAGAAAAGGCTGGTGATGGCAGTGACACCAGCAGCGGGGTCATCAAAAAGAGGAGACAACTCATGGGAAGAGCTAGTTCAAATGCCTCAATGACTTTAACAGGGCGCTTTGGACAGAGCCGTGAGCAGTCTGTGGATACGACCAGCGCTGATTTGACTGGCAATCTTGATCCTAGCAATGTAAGTCATTGCCAGTCTGCTTCACGATGTGCCTGCTACTTGACTTACTGACCATTTTCAGATAAAGACCGGTAAAGAACCCAGTGAAGATACTAGCAAATCTCTGCCAGGGCCCTCACTTTTCGGTCCTCCAACACTCGAATCGGACATGGCCAACCCTTATATGACACAGTTCGACGAGGACTCCCAACCAAAGACCCAGCTTAGATACCAGGACCCAGATGCAGCGGCATTGAAGGCTGTCATGATGCCAAACACTACTGCTATCGACAAAAATGACCTCAATGAGACGTTTGATCCAGAAGCACAAAAACAGAGGGAGCTCCTTGCGGCCAGGCTCAGGGAAAGGGAGATCAAACATGAGTCTATATCAAGAAGGCTCACCAGAAGTACGACTAAGACGCTGCCTACTAATTGATTCTGCATCAACGAGATCATAAAATGGTTCTAGGCTAGCAACGATGTTGCCAGAAGAATATCAGATCAGCATCTCTGCTGTCAACCGACGCTAGATGATTGCAATTTCTGATCTCTCAGATATTGAAAAAGAAGCTGTCTTGTTCGGATATGTATGTACAATCTGAAGATGTTGTCGTTCTTAGAAAGACTCAACATTTTGAGGGGGGTTTAAGGTGAAATATGCGAACGACAACAAGACATAGGAAGCTTTTGAAATGAACCTAAGCACAAAAGACAAAAAAAGAAAAACAAACAAGAAAATCAAGGATATCACAAAGAATTTACATATCCGCTTCATGGTCCGAGTGGACATTACCTGCGGAAATTTCAAAAAGAAAGATTGAGTAAAATGCGTAGGCAAGAGAAAGAGAGGAGTGTAGAAGCGAAGATAATGCGACCAGCCATGGCATGCCGACGGAAACAAGCAAAACAACATTTCATCGTAACAGAATCGAGTTCAACAATCTCCGGGTTATAGTAGGATTTTTAAGCGTACTCAGCCATAGCGCCAGGTAGTGGGGCTTCGAGATCGATGCTTTCAACGGCGCGTCTGCTCTCCCCGGCTTCTCTGAACAGGTTGGAGAAGTATTTCAGTGCGACTTCACTCTGCTGCTTCTCCTTCGAAATCTCATCCTTTCTGCGACCCAACTCCTCTGTCTTGATCTGGAGAGAGGACTGTAGGGTCTTAGCTGGTAGTCGCAAAACACGACGAACCTCGTTCGATATACGAGTAGCATTGGTATGTGTGTAGTCCAACTCGTAGAGCAACGCCGAGATCTTGCGCTGAATGTTCGTGGGAAGTGAGTTGGGTATTTCAGAGAGGACATAGTACACCGCTAAGCCTGCAGCGATGATGATGCCTGGAATGGCAAGACGGCGGATATTCCTCCTGCTGAGAAGGCCCACAGTATTGATAACACCATCAAGCATACCCATGCTTGCAAGACTCTTGCCGCCGAATACACCAACAGCTGTCACAGCAGCGCCGGCTCCAGCAAGCTTCTCCTGTTTCTGCCAAATTGCTCCGAGATCAATGAAATCCCAAACATCAATATCCGCAGTGATACGTCGCGCAAGCTTGTGCTTGGGTTTGTTGTACATCGCCTTAGGGTTGAATTCGAAACCACCGAACTTCTCCTTGCCAACATGTATCAAGCCTAGTGAATTGATATAATTCACGCCCCGGATAGCCGCATCTTTGCCGTAGTCTTCACACGTAGACACGGCCTCTTCGACTCGACCAAGCATGATGTATTTGAGATCCTCTGCATACTGGAAAACAGAGAAAAGACCGGGGTATTCCACCTCGCGTGCGATATCAGAAAGACTTGCGATCGTCCCATCTAGCATCTTACGCGTGTGGTCAAAAGTGTCTTGGCAAGTGTCGTCAATGGTAGTCTCAACTTCCTCATGCACCTTTTTCTGTGACTTGCTGTTATTCTCGTACTCAGGTATAAGCGCATCAAGCTCTTTCTTAGCGGCATTGTATTCCTTAGAAGCAACTTCCTTGTTGGCGGATGCGAGGACAAAGAGATCAGACAAGACATTCATGAGATATGTCCGGGCTGGTGCCAGTTTTGAGTGGGACCGTTTCTCAAGAACGAAGCGACGAAGAGACGCTTCCAGGTTTCCAAAATCTCGCATCGACTTCTCTTCATCCCGTGATTTGCCCTTATCCTTGCCCTTGCCCTTTCCGGTGTCGGATTCATCATTATCATTATCATCGTCAGGATCATCATCACCTCCACTGCCACTGCCACTGCCATCCCCACCAGGTCCAGGCTCGGGGTGAGGGGGAGCAACGGGAATTGAGTTGCTTGACACAAAGTGTACGAGTTCATGTGACTCCTTATATGTTCTTGGACTTAGATTCGCGACCTGCTTGAGGACCATCTGTTGACACCGTTTCTTGTCTCTAATATTATCGTAACCGTTGACGACGATGAACATGTATGTCTTCTCGTGGGCTGCATTCTGAATGAACTCCTGGGCCGACAGTGTGAAATGATTGGCAGCTGAAACAACGAAAACAACAACATCAATTTCCTCCTGGCGAGCGAAGACGGCCGTAGTTTTAACCGAATCAGAGTTGAGACCGGGAGCGTCAATGATTGAAATATCGACGACGCCATTGTTGAGCAACGACTCATCGATCTTGCGGATATCCCTCACGTAGACCTTGCATTGGAGATATGTCGTGTTGTCGATAACTAGATCTTCGAGATCGCTGAGTGTATAGACATCGTAGGTGCTCTCGTCATGTCGATCATAGACTGCACCCTTGTGAATTGCGTGAACTTCCTCAAGACCACCGTTCTCTCTTGCATCCAAGACTTCGCAGAAAATACTTGTGCACGGCTGCTGATCCTCGGGCAGAATCTTTCTTCTGAGCAAGGCATTGCAAAACGTCGACTTTCCAGCATTGAGATCACCAGTAATGAGGACCTTACTCGAGGTGTCCTCGATTCTATCCCTGAGCGCGAAGAGGTGCTTAATGCTCTGATTGACTCTGCTTTCGAGGAGTGACGCAATTGAACCCTTTTCGAGGGATGCTAGATCTGCGGTACTGAAGGAGCCAACTCGAAGGTCCACTTTCAAAATTGAAAGCTCATGTGCGATTTGTGGTGTGACGAGGCGAGGCTCGGGGCTCTTGGGGCTTCTCCCCGAGGGAGAACTTGCTCCAGACCTCGCTACACTGTCATCATCGAAAGAAGTTTGCGAGCGGCGCAATTGGCCGATCTCTTGCCTCTGTGAGGCAGCCGAGTCACGCTCATTGAAGTCGAAAGTTTGCGCGCGAGGAACACCGGGACCCGGGGTGGGCGGATTACTATTTGCAGCAGAGGCGGCATTGACAGCCGGGGCAGGGTAATAAGCAGGACGCTGACGGTTTCTATCACACAATTCACGAAGAAGGTCGATGGTCTTCGTTATCGTACGACTGAGCTTGAGACGATTCTGATTGCTGTTTCGCAGATGTATATGGTTAGTGAATGCGAGCTGCAGGCGTGCAGAGTGTGCATATGCGAATGCGCAAAAATGGGTAGACGTACTATTGCAGTTGCAGCACATGGCTTGCGACAGTTCTTCTTTCGCGTTCTGGAGAGGAGGATTACAGGAGTCAGTGAGATGATACTCGGTGTTGATCGAGTTGAGAGAGTGATGATAGATCTGTACAGAGTCTCAAGCTCAAAATTGAAGGCTCAGAGCAATACTCACCAGTCGTGGAGTCAGCCTGCAACCTTGCAGGAGTCGGTCTGTCTTCCATCCAGCTATCATAGCCAATATCACTATGGCTCCGAATGCTGCCGCCATAGCCCGAGTCGCGGCTCAATGAAGCCATGAGCGAAGTGGCATTCTCTGAGATTTGGCCGTTGCCTTGAACAAGATACTCCGGGGGCACATCGCTGTAGGCAGAGCGAGCGAAATCCGGGTCGTCCCTTGGAGGACGCCTAGAAGAGCCCTCACCGGCGCCGGAACCGTTGGCGAAGGAGGACTGGCGGTCCATGAGAAAGAGTTCAAAGTTCAGAGGTTAGAGGCCAGTATCCTCGATGAGGAGTAGAGTGATTGATGACGAGACACAGATAGCAGGCAGGCAGACAGGAACTGCTGAAGGTGGATTGAGCGAAGTCAGAGAATGATAGATATGATATGATATGAAGTGAGCAGTCGCAGTTGACTTGTTTATTCAATTCCATCAGAGAAGTCAAAAAAAAGTCCTCAAACCTCGATCAATCGAGCCATCTGAGTCGCGGGAGGATTTGACCGGGACTGTAAACACGCGCTAACCGGATTAGGACTAGCGTGGGAAGGGCTTAATTGAATTTTGAGATATCCTCGTTACAACGAACACATACATCAGCCAAATTATTAACAAAGTAACAAGGGGGAAAAGGAAGGGAAGGGGGCGAAAGGAAAGAAACAAGGGAAAGGGAAAGGATAGAAGAGACAGGTATATGGAGATGATGCTGGTAAAGAAGAAAAAAGAGAGTGAGGGGGAAAGGGAGTAGAACAGAAAGTACATATCGCCATTTTGTATACTAGACTAGACTATAGATGAACGAAGAACAAGACAGTCAGTCACCCAAGGCAATCAATCAATCATCAATCAATCAATCAGATATATCCCCTGCCACTAACACCAGACACCGTACTGACTCTGACTGGCATCTATCAAAAAGAAGAAAAAAAAATAAAAAAAAGATCACTCTCTGTGTAGAACGAGCGGAAGAAAAGCGGGCAAGCAAGCACTCAAGAGTGCTACATGATATATACACAAGCAAGCAAAAGAAAGGGCAAGACTTCGAAAAGAAAAGAATCGAGATCGCAGGGGAATTTGAAGCAAAGCGAAAAAAACGAAGAAGAAGATGTAGATGGTAATGCATGGGCTGAAAAACAGGCTCAGCAACGAATTTTTTTTTTTCTTTCCTTCCAACTTCAGCTCTCTAGTGCTGACTCCACTCAATCGAATTCAAATCGATACCCTCCTGCACCATCTCCCACAACGGACTCAGCTCTCTCAAGAACGTCACCCGATCCTTGATCGCCTTCAACACGTAATCAACCTCTGCCTCTGTAGTGAACCGGCCAATGCCGAATCTGATACTGCTGTGTGCACTCTCGTCGCTGTTTCCTAGTGCACGGAGCACGTACGATGGCTCAAGGGATGCAGATGTGCATGCGCTTCCTGACGACAGCGCAATGTCCTTGAGAGCCATGAGCAGAGATTCACCCTCGACGTAGGCAAACGAAACGTTCACACAGCCCGGGTAATGCTTGTCGGGGTCGCCGTTGAGAGCGGTGTGCTCCATGCTCAATAGACCAGAGAGGAGTCGGTTGGAAAGCCGTTTGATGTGCTGTGTGTCATACTATAGGAAAAAATAAAGATGTCAGCCATGTGTCTGTGCCTTGGAAAAGCGATTTGAAACTCTTATATGGTTAGTAATCTTCCCCGGTGCTTGTCATTACCCCTGCTGTGTACAGCATAGAGTACCAGGTCGAAGAAGCTATATGACCGGTTCCCTTAGGTATTGTTTGTAACATATAGCGTATAATCATCCAAGCAAGCAACGAAAACCACCACTGTTATATATGCATGCAAATGGGGGAAAAGCAAAGGGAGTCAGAAATGTACTTACGGCCATCTCCTGCTTGGCAAGGCGGCAGGCTTCACCGAAGCCAACAACCTGATGCGGTGCAAGCGTACCGCTTCTGAGACCACGCTCCTGGCCACCACCAGTGATGATAGGATCAAGACGAACACGAGGACGACGGCGGACGTAGCACGCTCCAATACCCTTAGGTCCATAGATCTTATGTCCAGAAATCGACATCAAATCAATGTTCATCTCATTGACATCAATGGGGATCTTGCCGACTGCCTGCGCAGCATCAGTGTGGAAGAAGACCTTCTTAGATCGGCAGAGCTTGCCAATCTCCTTGACAGGCTGGACGACACCGATCTCGTTGTTGACGGTCATGATACTGACGATCGATGTTTCGCCAGGACGAATGGCCTCCTCGAGCTGCTTCAAATCAACGAGACCATTGTTCTGAACGGGGAGATATGTAACCTCGTATCCCTCGTCCTGCAAGTGGCGACAACTGTCGAGAACGCACTTGTGCTCCGTCTGGCAAGTGATGATATGCTTCTTCTTGCCGGTCTTTCCAAAGAATCTCGCAACACCCTTGATACTCATATTGTTACTTTCAGTCGCTCCGCTCGTGAAGATGATTTCCTTGGGATCAGCACCGATCAGATTCGCGACATGAGCACGCGCCTCGTCAACAGCCCGCTCTGTCTCCCATCCATAAGCGTGGGTGCGAGAATGCGGGTTACCATACAACCCAGTCAAGAACGGCAGCATAGCATCAAGAACACGGGGGTCCGTTGGTGTCGTAGACTGCATATCAAGATAGATAGGTCGTGTACCTTCGCCTTCGAGGGTGGCATGCTGCAACATCGCAGCAGCAGAGTCCTGCACCTGCGGTTGAGCGGCGGACGTGCCTAGAACGATATCCGCCTGCTGCGGGAGCTCGAGCTTAGGCTTGACGGTCGTAGGGTCAACCGTCGTAGCGTCTGCGTTTAACGGCCTCGTGCTGGAGGCATAGTGACGTCGTGGCAGGGCCGATGGCAGTCCTCGTCGGATGTATGAAGCTGAAGACGCCCTTTGCGAAAGTAGTCTTGGAGAGGCGATGCGCCTCGATGAATTCCTTAGCACCGCGTTCAGCGCTGAATTTGATAGCGACGCCATTGTCCTGATATGTAAATGATGCAAGCAACGATAAATCAAATGAGCTTGCTTGTTTATTTCTTTTAATCCACTTGTGCAGTCAAGACAGCGATTGACCCTGAGAAGCAGCAACTGTCCTTTTTTCTCTTTTTTTGCCCTTTTTTCTTGGTTTCTTTTCCTTTATCTTCCTCGGTCAGCTCTTCTTTTGAACTCTTACTCCACGGGACGCCTCCCGCTTCCAAATCATGGGAGAAAAAAATTTACCCACTTTTCAAGTAATGAGAATCGGGCCTTCTGACGGCAATACAACGTGCGGAGATATCGGTGGTATACAGTACCGTACTCGACCAGGCGCGCAGAAGAAGAATTCCTGTCGAAACTCGGCTCTCACTCTGTCGCACGGCGGGGGAAGGATTGCTTGGTATTCTGGAGTTTCCTGGCGTCTGATTGCTCAAGAAAAAGGCGGTTACTATGATTGTTGCCAGAGCCCGTGTAGTGGTGGAAGATGAGTGTCCGTTTCTCCCGAGTCCGTTGTCGGAATATGTACGTACATTCAGTACACATATATGATAGGCTTGAGAGTACGCAAGTTGACGTTTTTCTGGAAGAAGTTGAGCTGAGAGGGGCTGTTTTCCATGGATTTCTTGACAGCCAACTGACAGGTCAAGGGGGGGAGGAGAGAGAGGTAGATATGTACAATACAAGGAGGAGAGAGGCTTGATATGGGCAAATAATTGTAATTTCTTCTTCTGTCTATAGTAATGAAATACAACTACCAATAACTTCTACACCCTTGGAAACATAGCTTCATTCCTTTTCATTGTCATTTAATCGCTTTGAAAAGGATTATCATGATGTCGATATACTCGCTATGTACGACAAAAATCCGTATGTACTATAGCATAGCGTTTCTACAGAAGCCGAATTGGCCACCTCGATGGCATACTACATTAAACAACATTCATGGACTATTTGCAAGAATCCTCCTCTCAGTCTTCCCATATGGCCTCCCCTCATTCCCTCATCCAAGCTCATTCCTTTCTCTTTCTCACTCCCCTTCCTCCGTCCTTCCTCTCATCATAGTCGTCCTCGTCGTCGCCCTTGTCGAGTTTTATTTTTTTATTTTTATTTTTATTTCTCGACCTCCGCGGAGTAAATGTATGCCAAGACGATAATCTCCCAACACAGCTTAGTGTACTTATATATTATCTTATCTTATCTGATTGATTGGCTTAGATATCTCATCTCATCTCACCTCACCTTCTCGTCAATATAATGTTCAAACAGCATACAAAAGTGATTATCATCAACTCAGCTCATGCACACTCCTCATCGCATCAACAATAGACGAAGCAAGGTACATAAGGCTTCAACTTGATAGACGGTGATAATGGGTAAAGGTTTGTTGGTCTTCACCCTGTAATGCTGATGTATATCTCAACTAACTCCTAACTCTCTCAACAGGCACTGACAAGCTCTACGTATGTACGGACTTTCGCAATGTCGTCTCAGTACTTCATCTTTCTGACAGTCGCTCTAGATCACACATTCAGAATGGGCGTCTGAGGATGCTTACTCTGCCAGTGCCGGCTCTAATGCTGGACAACAACGTAAAGGAGGCCCCGGCGTCTCTGCCGCCTTTAGACGTCTCCCCTTCAACTACTGCGCTCTATCCCTACAGCCGTTTCAACATCCCGTTTGCACTGCCGATGGCACCATTTTCGATCTGATGAATATTATCCCCTGGTTGAAAAAGCACGGCACAAATCCTGTCGATGGTTCTCCGCTGAAATCCACAGATCTCATCAAATTGAACTTCGTGAAGAACGATACCGGCGAATATGTCGATCCCGTCACCTTCAAGACCTTGACAAACAATTCGCATATCGTGGCGATCAAGACTTCCGGCAATGTCTTCGCATGGGACACTATTGAGAAATTGAACATCAAACCAAAGATGTGGAGGGATCTCGTCTCGGATGATGAGTTTGGTAGAAAGGACCTTATCACCCTCCAAGACCCGCAGAACGTCGAATCGAGGAATTTGAGTTCGTTCAAATATATCAAGGATGGAGAAGCCCCAATCAACAAGGATGATTCATCTGGCGACATCAATCTCAATGCCATGGGTAACGCCGCCAAAATCCTAAAGGCGAAAGAAGCCGTTGCCAAAGCCCGTGCCGAGCGACAAAACAAACCTGATTCCGCTACATCAGGATCATCTGGAACTGTCAGCAGCAGACCTTCCACTTCCAAGGTCTCACAGAATCAGTCCAAATCAACAGCCGGCGGGAAACCTCTGCCGTTCAATGCTGCATTATATACCACCGGCAAAGCAGCTGCCTCGTTCACTAGCACAGGCTTGACACCGCATACATCTGCCGATCTAGCTCTTCTCACAGACGAACAGTACATGCTTCGCCGTGACCGTGTGAAGATCAAGGGATATGCGCAGGTTGTGACAAATCTAGGAGCTCTAAACCTCGAGCTGCATACTGAGTACGCCCCAAAAGCAGTTTGGAACTTCATTCGCCTAGCCAAGAAAGGTTACTACGACGGGGTCACATTCCATCGAAACATCAAGGGATTCATGATACAGGGCGGAGACCCGACAGGTACAGGCAGGGGTGGCCAGAGTATTTGGGGTAAGAACTTCGAGGATGAAGTCGACAATCCATTGAAGCATGATGCGCGAGGTACCGTCAGCATGGCCAATAAGGGCAAGGATACCAACAGCAGTCAGTTCTTTGTTGCTTATCGCGCCGTTCCACATCTTGATCGCAAGCATACAATATTTGCCCGATTGATTGATAGCCCGTCCCCCTCTTCATCGACCTTGAATGCAATGGAAGAGACACCCGTGGACTCTTCAAATCGTCCTCTCGATCCTATCAAAATCATTGAAGTCAAGGTCTTCGTCGATCCGTTCGAAGAGTTCTTGGAACAGAAAAATCAAGGTGGCGACGGAGATGCTGCTGCGAAGAAGATTTCAGATAAACAGCTCGAGGATGATACAACAACATGGACTGGAAAGAGGCTGAGAGTCGGTGCTGGCGAAGGGAAACCTAGCCCATCGACAGGTGGTCCAACCTCGGGAATTGGGAAGTATCTCAAAACAGCACAGATTGATCAGCAGCAGACAGCCGATGAGGAAATCGACGAGTTTGAGCGTGAACGAGCAAGGAAGAAGTTGAAGGCCAAAAGTGGTGGATTTGGGAATTTTGATAGCTGGTGATCAGATCCCATAACAACGGAGCCAGAGGGATGGCTATTCCAGCACAAATATCCTCCTCTGCACATACATTTTGTATCTAATATATAGAAGACTACAAAAACAATCCAAGATACCCTTTTCTCTATCGCAACAGACGAGAATCACATATTGTAGCACAATATACAGCTAGTATACAGTGATCAATCACCTTCAATTCTCCCCTGTAGATGAAGCCCCTGTGCACTTAACCTAATTCGGGCTAGTTCCCACTAGAGCTTCGAGGTTACGACTTCGAACGTCACTCAAGCTCATCATCATCATCATCGACGATAAGCCGGGCAAAGAACAGCAAGCAGCACGACATTAGGCACATTGATCAAGGAAATCATCACACTTGAGGCTTGAATGCATTTGTCACTACTGGCTCCTTCACTATGACTTGCGATAAACGAAAATTCTACGTTTTCGCAGCGGCTGCGTTGCTGCGCATACTACTATTTGTGCTGTTCCCTACCCTACCTGACCTGCTTATGGGAAGGGTAGAGCTGTCAACGCCTGTGAGCAGCTTCAAGAGATGTATGTTCATGCGCGCAAGGTCATGATAAGATTGGTGCTAACGATCCAATTCCAGTGCAAGAAGGTGTATTCTTGTATACGCGGCAGCTTTCACCATATGATGGAGGGGTGTTTCATCAGGTATGCAAGTGTCTACAAGAGCATCATGGAGGGGCTGAATGATTTTTCTGACTTACGTCTTCAAGGCACCTATTTTGCTTCCTATATTCTCGCTATTGCCTCTCGACGCTCACCCGCTCTTGTCGGGTCTGATATATATCGTTTTTGACCTGCTAGGTGCAAAAGCATTGCTCGACATATCCGCATCAGGTGCTTCAACGGTCTCAAGACTCTATACTACGCCGAGAAAGGATATCAAATGGGACAGTGTATCAATTGCTTCTGGGTATGCAGTTTGTGCTCCGCCAAAGAGTTGTTGAGCAACTTGTCTAACGTTGTTTGCATCCAGCTTCCTGTTCAACCCGTTCACAGTTGCAACTTGTCTTGCTCGTTCAACCAATGTGTTTTCCAACACCGCGATTCTCTACTCCCTCTCGGAAGCGGTCACCGGTAATTATTTCAACAGCATGCTGGCGTTGGGAATTGCCTCGTACCTTTCGTTGTCGCCAGCGCTGCTTCTCCCGCCCCTGCTCCTACTATGCTACGACCGTGCTGCTATGCGCGATGTCTCCGTCACTAAAGCTGCCGGCTCCTTTATTGCTCGGCATTTCTTCGTCTTTGCAGCCAGCGTCGCCTCTCTGCTATTTGCCAGCTATCTCATCACTTCCTCATGGGCGTTCATTCCAGCAACGTACGGCGTACAACTTCTCGTACCTGATCTTACACCTAATGTTGGACTCTGGTGGTATTTCCTGATAGAGATCTTTGACCCGTTCAGGGAGTTCTTTTTGGGTGTCTTCTGGTTGCACTTAGCAGGCTATGTCGGTGCATTAACTTTGAGAATCAGAAGGCAGCCCTTCTTCGTGATCACAGCTCTTCTGGGAGTATTCGCCATCTTCAAGCCGTATCCCAGCGTTTCGGACGTCTCTCTATATCTGGCTTTGGTGCCCATGTATAGACATGTTTTCCCATGTGAGTTTTCTCGTGTAGCAGGCTACCTGGAATCCTTTTGTTAACATTGACATAGTGATGCGGTATACATTTTTTGCTGTGTCGACCATGCTTTACGCTAGTCTTTTAGGACCGGTGTTCCATTACCTATGGATATATGCTGGCTCTGGAAATGCCAACTTCTTCTACGCCATTACGCTGGTGTGGAGTCTAGGCCTTACCATACTTGTCGCAGATTCAATCTTCGCTGTGCTTAGGGACGAACTTGAAGTTGAACGTCCTGAGATCAGAGGCAAGGAAGTGAAACAGATATGAGTGACATACTGTTATACATTGAACATACAGAATATGATACATCAATTGGCATCTTCAACAACCATCCGAGCTTCTCGAATCTTGAGCGAGATCATGCCAAAAGGAACTGACCGTCGTCATTTCCTGGACTCCAGCTCCTTCGATAAAATGACAT
The DNA here is from genome assembly GCA_001636715.1 of Ascosphaera apis ARSEF 7405. NCBI lineage: Eukaryota > Fungi > Ascomycota > Eurotiomycetes > Onygenales > Ascosphaeraceae > Ascosphaera > Ascosphaera apis. The sequence goes on along the minus strand of AZGZ01000003.1, from coordinate 293,748 downwards.
AGTCCCACTCCCTGAGCTTCCCACTTCTCAATATCGTTGGTCGTGGGCTAATTTCGTCTTCCTCAAATCCATGCCGTTGATAAAACTGGATCGCCCGCTCGTTCTTTTTGAAAGCCGTCAACATCACCTTGTCGAGCTGTAGGCTCGATCCAATGAACTCCACAAACGACAGGAGCTTCGAACCAAGGCCTTTCCCTTGCAGCATGGGGTGCAGGTGGATCTCATAAACATAAATCACAGGAAGACCTTCTTCTTTGGTCACCATAAAGGAAAGAAAGCCCCCTATTTCTGGATGTTCTTTCTTCGAGGCTGTTCTACGCGTTTCCATTGGAATTTCTGCGTTTGACTTGCTGTCGTCTCGCTGCTCCTCCCGATGCACTAATACAAGGAACCGCATGTCCTCGTCTGCCATCTGTTCTTTCTTTCCCGCAGCCGACCACCCAAATGAAGAGGTTTTATATGTTGCCGCACTGGTGAATTCGACAAGTCGGAAGCAGGCTTCGAACATGTCTGGTGGAATTGTTGTGTTGTCATGGATCTCAATCTCATATCTGCCGTCTCCAGAGCCCGATGACTCTGCATCGTCAGCTGCAGTGTCGTTTGAGGGAGTCAATGTGAAGGAGAAGTCGCGGAGGCTTTGAGGAATATGGTGTGCAATGAGATCAGGCAGTGGTGCGCGGTAAAACGCGTTCTTAGCCGCTGTCCTCTTGGTTCTTTTCGCAGTGGTGCTGGCTGTATGTTTGCGCTTGGGCGCTCTTGGTGGTGTAGTACCAGGTACAATGCGGTCTATATGAGGATGCTCCTCACACGGCGCTGTTTCTACAAATATCAATGTCAATGAATCGGTGTCTACATGCGTATATCGCGAGTAAAAGTTTCGATAAGGGCGTTGCTGTCGTACTATTTGATGTGCTGCTAGTGTTTGAACCATTGTCCGATGGTGAGCATTCCTGCACAATCGTGCCGGCTGGCTGCTTTTGAGTAGGGTTTATCATATTTCAAGACCAATCCACTCAATAGTTCATACTCTTTTAGCTTGTTCACGACAGTGGAATCACAGCCTGACCCCAGCTTTCTTGCTGTAATACTTCTTGCTGTCGCGTTGTTGGAGCTGTTCAAAGCTTTCACCGCTCCACACCACTTATTTAAGCTACAGTGAAGCTCTGGTTCTGCCCAACCACGGTTATACAGTAGGTAGGGATCGCATTTCAATCTCATGGCTGGTTGCAGCTACAGTATGTGCATGAAGGGACATAATTATAGGGGGCTGAAGGAGGTGGTCTGTCCGACGCTTTGTATGCTCAATTCCGTGTTGTGCTCTCGACTGCGCTTTCATTATTGTACAGTGCATAAAATTGTTGGTGAGACTGAATCTTTGTATAAGAGACTCATATGTAATTGTCCCATCTCCTCAACCTGCCAATTTGATTCATTCTGATTTATCGTCCACCATGAACACCTCGGTTACTCCTTTGAATGTAATGGCAATGGCGGTTGATCTCGAAGCCATGGGTGAAATTTCGTACTTTGTTTTCAAGTCAGACTGTTGATTCAGTGAGACTTATAGATTATCTCGGACAATGACTCAATTCGTATGCTAGATATTGCGTGATATCCTGAATTGTGGTATGTACAGAGGCTGAAGACATGATTTTGAATATGTATATGCAACCCAGTTGATGACAACGATCAAGTGAGGCGGCCTTTTGCTGAAAAAAGGGTAAGAAGAGACTGACTTTATCAGTCCATCGTATGTAGAAGTAAGTGGAGAGGTGATTTCAATATGATACAAACCTGGAAGAAGCGATTGATCTCGTTACTTCTTCTCAACTGCTTGTTCCAGAATCCCTTTCTCCTTTCCACCCTCTGGCGCACTGAAATCAACAGATTTCTCTGCTATGATATCGCTAACTTTCTTGTTTCCATCTTTGGCATTGGCAGCAGCCTCAATGGCAGCATTGCGTTCACGCCAATTCCTGTCTTCCTGATCACGGATCTCTAGCTCTCTCAACCACGCATCTCGCTTCTCCTGTCCCTTCTTCTCGTCGATAGCCCTCTCAATTTCACGCTCTGCTCGGCGCTCCGCAGCGTAGTAAATACCTCCAAAGCCAACGGCGCATAATGTGAATGCCTGCGCATAGATACGAGCTCGGAACATCTTATTCAGCTGGACTGAGTCTCCTGCCTTCATAGACTTGTAGGCACGCCAAAGGGCATATGTTGTAGCAGCACATCCTGGAGACGCCGCTGTTAGCTCCGCTGACTGCAGGACATACTGATGAAGAGGTGGAACAAAAAACAATAAAACTAAAAATGTTCTAAAACGTGATGCAAGCTTTGCCTTACCTAGTGGAATGAGGGGCTCTCTCTTGAGCTTTCTCACTAACTTCTGCCAACGGTTCTCCTCAAAGAAGTCCCTATAGAGTGTTCGAACGGGTCAGATATATAGTTATCAAAACATCGAGTGAATGCCATTTTCAAAAACAAGAGAACGTACTCTCCCAGCGAGGATGGCAGAGGGGTATCATCTGGTAATCCACTGTTCGACATGATGCTCGTTTCCTGACGGTCCCTGACCTAGCCGATGCCGATCTGCAAATGCTGTACTATTTTTCTCTATCTCTTTTGATGTCTCTATTCAATTGTATCGAAAGCAAGCCCAGCTTTTCTCTTCCTCAATCAATTGCACATACAGCAGACAGAAAAAAAGAAATATCAAGTTCCTTTCTTCCCCTCACAGCTTATCGATCGTGCACCACAACTTCCATCCGAAGGCCGATGAGAGCTCGAATTCCATCACCCGCGCGGGTCCCCGGCTTGAATTATCTATGACGTCGAGCCGGTGGAGCCGCTACACGCGCGTCTATTTCATGTCAGCGTCTATCGCGGTTACACTATCAAGGGTCGAGAGTCGAAGGATTCGATTCAATGCAAGAGCTTCAAGGAAGACTACGAAGAAGAAAGAGGAGGACAGAGGGGAGAGGAGAGGAAGATAGAAGGATAGAAAAGAAAATGATTTCAATGCATGAATTAGATATGAGCGGAACATGAGTATCTTAATTTAGATACAATGTGCAATGATAGCCATATATGTGTGGAGTAATCGGGGTGACACTTGATGCGATGTAAAAGGGACCATTTGCCCCTTAAGAAACAGAATGAGTTGAGGTGCATGCGATCTTGCTTATACAATTGATACTTCGTCTCCAATAATTCCAAATCAGAACAGATACTCATGTCTGGGACATCTCAAGCAGCTCGGTCAGGGTCTTCCTAGCATCCTCACACGTCCAGCGCTTCTTTGGATTCACATCAACAAGTCCCAGAATGCAATCTTGCAGTTTCTTGAGAACACAGAGCTCTTTCTTCTCACCCTCCACACCAACAGAGATGGTATGGTCAACCTTCTTCTCAAAATCGGGTGGCAACACCGGCCGGATCCCCGTCTCAGAAGAACTCGAGTCGACACTTCCACCGGGGCTGGAGGATATGGATGTCGACCGACCTCTGGGGCCGGTCAAGAGCAAGCGATTACTATTTCCCGAGCAAGTGAGACTCGACAGAACAAACATCCGCTCCATGCGTGTTTCAAACTTGTACAACAGCTCAAAGAAAATGACCCCCAGGGCATAAACATCAAGTGATTCGTCAATCGTGTTAAGTAGAGGCACTTGTCCAGCACCATATGATGGGTTTGCGTAAGAGTGGAGCGGTAAAACGGGGGGTCTATAGAATTCGGTTCCAACGGGATGCGGGTGTCTGCGGCTTTGCGCGTTCTCCGGTGCTTCACCTGATGCTGTGCTCGTATCGTGCTTTCTAGTTATATCTGCGACAAGCCCAAAGTCGCCAATTCGAGGTGTGTTGTACTTGAGGCATTGCTCTCCTGATACTTCACGGCACTGTGGGCACTCAATTGAACCGTCAATGGTCGATTGCGATAAGAAGATATTGGCGGGTTTCAAGTCGCGGTGCACCATTCCAATTGAGTGCAGATACTCGACTCCGTCAAGTATACCTAACAGTAACCTCAACGACGGCACCAGATGGAAGCAGTGGTGGTCTTCTTTCGGAGCAGATGTTGGTGGGGTGAGGTATCTTGCCAAACTCAATGGATGCAATGACATTTGAATATGCAAAGTCACCATTGGGGTTTCCTGCTTTGACTGCTTGTGATGAACAGCCACTTCGCCCGGATGAGCACTGTACATCCCATCAGAAAAGATATCGTAGTCTTCATTCGAGTCTTCTGATATCGCGGACGGCGTTTCAGCTCTGCTGGTTCCAAAGTGGGCTCTGCGTCGTGGAACATCGAACGATCGTGGAATGGACTCGACGTCCTCCGAGTCTGATTCTTGACGGCCCCTCACACTAATCTTCTTCAGACTGATTGAAGAGCCATCAACGGTTTCTGGGCTGTAGCTGCTTAGATGAGATCTTGCTCCCAGCGGATGGGCGCTGCCTGTGGAATCGGAAGGATCGTCCTCTTCAACTTCGCGATCGGCTCCCGAGTCGGTGTGTCCCTCACTTGATGGTTCAGCAAAGATAATCCCGTCATCGTCCTGTTGATCAAACACATCGCCAAAGCTCATATCATCAGCGCTCTGAGTCATCCCCACATCCATCAATGTCGGCCGCCTGCTGGTCCCGCCCAAGAATGTCGGTTCATAAACAGTTGTCTTTGTAGCGGCCCCCCTCTCTGGAGAGTGTGGCGCTGCTTTCTTCGCCGTCTTTGCTGATGAGTTCCCGTATTCCACCCAGGCACCAAAGTAGCGAATGACGTTCTTATGCTCTAGTCTGGCCAAGGTTCGGATCTCCTTCAGAATACTTTCGAGCTCATGGAACCCCTTTTCCTGCAAGGATCTCAACTTCCTCTCGCTCAGTGGTATCTTTTTGACGGCGTAAACCTGTCCATCAACATGATGCCTAGCACGATAAACAGCCCCATAAGATCCTTTTCCAAGCATGGCTTCCTCTTCAAACTCGGTGGCATACCGTGACGCCGATGATGTTCCGTAAACCTGATTGTACAAAGCTCCCATATCCATTCCGGACTCCGATGTTCCTGAAGCCATCATTTCAATTATCCCTTGCGGTGGTGGCTGTTCCTCCGCTTCAGCGGTAACCTTATCAGTGATTTGTCTCCTCAAAGGAATGCGATTTGGAGGTGCGGGCGAGCCCTCTTTTTCCACTTTAGCTAGCATAGAAAGCTTGCGCGTCGGTGCTTTCTTGTCGACGTCCTTCGCCATACTAGCAAGGCTGAATGAGCTTGTACCGCGTGATGGAGCTCTAGATGATGTTTGAGAGGATGTAGGTGTGATTCCATCAAGAGCCAACTTGCCTATAGTGTCAAGGCTGTCACGATAATTCTGACGAACGTCAGCCCATTCATCGCCTTCTACTCCTCCTGCAACAACACCATAAGTAGATAGAAATTGCGACTTGTATGCGTAAAGCTTTTTGCCCAACGCCTGTACTCTTGGATGATTGCGATCGTATTTTCCAGCGCATCCTGGTCTGGAATTGAGCATGTCTGCGGCACGTGTCAAGCAGTAGAATTCTAGAAGAGAGGTTGTCATCATTGTTGCATGACCCTCGATATCCAGATCCATCAAGCTTGATTGCACTTCCGCCGAGACCTCCCCTTCTGACGGTGGGGGGCATGAATCATCACGCTGTTCTTCAGAACCGTGATCCTGGTTATGTCCATCACCTTGCCGTGAGTCGTCATTCAAGGATGTGGCACGTCCACGCCTTTGACCAAGGTGAATACCTATATGCTCTCCATCATTCGAATTGACGTCTGAACCAGAATCACTATCTGAATCAGACGAAGCGGATTGCGGCGATCTGAATAGCGAGCTCATTGCTGTAGAATCACATCCGACGGGTTGAGGTTCAATTGTATTGGCGAGTGTCCGATTCGAAAGACTGCTTCGACAGTTCAAAGAGCCAGATGGTTTAAAAGATAAAGAACAGATCTCCGAGCACAAATCCAACAGGATAGTTTGTTTCGAAACTGATCGGGTTCCAAGGCGGATCTTTTATTCCACTCGATTTGCATGCACTTGACAGAGCACTCGCAGTAAGAATAGAAACACTAACTGGCGAGTATATGCCTTGTGCCAGTCAGGCACAGGGAAGTACGAGATGGTGGCAGATAGGGCCCTCTTTTTTGTTTCAAGGTGCCTTCTTTGAAGAACGAAGAAGAGCAACAACCGGTACGTAGAGATGTTCGTGGTATGATATGTGTCGTATATGCAGCAGTTTAGGCAGACGGATGGACTAGGTCTGCACGCCACAGGGTCTCCGTAGTGTCAAACTGGTCGATGCAAGTATTCTATCAGAAGGTACCGAATCCACCCCCTCCTCCACAGACGCTGAGTGTATCATTGAAGTTCTGCAAGCGTCGCTCTGTCTCCAAGGCCGTCTGGTCTTTTCACGACGACGAAAGGAGTGCAGAACCGTAGAGCAGAAGGATGGCGGCAATGACGAGGATGACAGCAGCAAGGCGGACAAGAAACAGGACAGGTCAGGACAGGACAGGGCCTTATTTCCATGGATTGGAACCTGATGCACGCGACCAGGTGAAGACCAAGGCTCCACCAGGCCTCCAGTGACAGGGACCGGAGCAGCAGAAACAGCAAAAAGGGAAGGGAAACAGACGCAGAAACACACTGCTGGCCTCTGGTTGTGACCGTGGGCGAGTGACTAGCCCGGTGGGCAGGGAGAAGCTGAATCTTGGTCTTCTAGTGGCAGCCAGAAAAGCCTCGAAGAGATGAACAGATAGTATGTAGCAGAGCAGATAATTATCAGACTGGCACTGACAGAGTCTCATATTTCTATATATCCAGGCTCTCTATTTTATTTCAGGCTGCTGCGGACACTCACACGTCACAGTTTTGTCTTTTGTCTATCTACGTAACATCTATATTGTGTAGGAGGTAGGGCTTAAGATACGATATCACAAATTTCATTCACACTTTATCCAGTTAACATAAGATGCATCCATGTTATCATACAGCTGTGCATTGACAACCTTAGCAGTTCTAATGGTGACTTCGGCTGCTTCCGAATCTCATTATCTTAAGCTGTAGAGCGTCGATCTTTCTTCAAGATTCATTGCCCGATATCCAGGCGAGATGCGAAGGATGCTTATCTCCTTTCGACGGGGAATTCCTTGCTCTACCTTCTGCTATCTACATGGACTCAGTGGTAAATGCATGTTGAGGGGAAAGAAAGTCTAGAAAGAATAATGATCATCTCTCAAATGCAGTTAAACACGATCGAATTGTTTTGAGTAAGATAAGCTACGTCAGTCTATAGAATACGTACTTTCATTCCCAGGTCCTTTATGCAAACAATAGATTCTGCGAAGACCGTTTTCATCGTGGTGATACCTGATTCAATTTCATTGATCGGATCACCCTCTGTTCCCTGTTCAAAGTAGGAATGGCAACCTTTGGTCGGTTTCGATCTTTTCAAGCGACCCGACATCATGCATAGACATCTACCCATTTTGTTCGCAGCCTGTAAACTTGCCCACTAGAGAAGCATGATCAAAACAGCGGGAGACAAAACTCCCACATTATTCATTGGTCTTTACCGCTGAACGTGGTCTATGGGCTCACCAGAGCAAACCCGGGAAAGGTCGAGGAGAGGGGCAGGAAGACCACGGCCTTCATTAGACCCATCCGTTCGTCTTTGACAAAAACAAACAGGCCTAGATTGTTCCTGGGAAACAGTGATTTTGTCCGGTGCAGATATCGACACCGAATGTAGCGATTGTGTCCTTGCTCGGGTCTTCCAGTCCATGATTTCTTGCCAAAGTAAAACCAGCCACACAGAGGCAGTTCTGTTCAAAAAATGTAATTGCGGTAAACACCCGCATCACCAAAGCTCGTTCTCAAGCGTATGCACTCTTTCAGCGCCTGCTTTCGTGGCCAGCGATAAGGTAGGTCAAAGCAGGTCGTAGCTTGGTTTTCTGTATCGGCAATGGCATGCTGTATATCATGAACTTCCAAATTTCCAAGCAGCCTCATAAGGGGTTTACCCCTCAAGACGCTCAATCGCTTGTACTCCGCAGCGAGACAGAAGCTGCAGGTGAGACCGTACAAGTTTGTACGCTCAAAATCGAGGAGATTGACGTGAAATCTTCAACGCATGCAACGGCAAGTCATTGTTGCCTTCTAAACTAAGGAGATCTTCTTTGCCATTCTGCATTATCCCCTCCTGATGCCCTTTTGTTTGGTGCGCTTGAGCTTTCTCCATGGCTTTCAGGTTCTTTTTTGGAATGCCCAGGAGCTGAAAGCAACGGGAATTCTTGTAACATAGGAAGTTGTTTTCATCTTCCTTTGAGTGATCAACGACCAAAGAGCACAGGAGCATCCGATTGTATGACTCCATGATGATGGGGCGACACTCGGGTGCAAACAAACACCCTCGTGTAAATGCTCCTCGAACGCAAAGGGTAATGAGCTACATCTCCTCAGAGATGATAGATAGCAATTCCTTCGCTGTATATAGCCACAGACCACCCACGTTAGGGACGTTGGTAATGAGCAGGACGACAATAATTCCTCTTATGAATAGGTCGTCATTGAACGTTGAGTGAGAGGCACGTAGAACCCTGAGAAAAAGGAACACACTTGAACTATCATTGAATAGGTCTTATACTGTCTCCATATCGATGGAGAGGGACAGACGACGACAATACTGTTTGAACAGATTGTCGTTGGATTTTGGGGGGGCCATAG
>AZGZ01000003.1:257888-278436 GCA_001636715.1 Ascosphaera apis ARSEF 7405 | reverse complement strand
TATTACAATTTCTTTTTTTTTTTTTTTTGACCTGGATTGTTTTTGCTGTTATCATGTTCATGTTTCTATAATTTTTGATAGTCTTTCACAATTCAGGCCTTCCTGTCTCTTTAAGAATCACGCCTTCAAGATGCAGGCAGACACTTTCATCTAATATTTCAGAATTATTGAACAATCATATATAATCATGGTCCATGACTCCATACTATCAAAAAAGATATTGTAAAGTAAATAAAATCCAAGACAAAAGGAAGACATTGATATACATAACCAAAAGCCGGGCATAAGTCAAAAGAGCTATAGGCGAACTGCATGATGATGGGAAGCTTCATCCAACGCTTAAAGGTACTTCTTGGGTGCGGATGCGCGACGCATCTTATAGAATGTATACACACCGAACAAGGCCAATTGAACAATGACAATCATCAGGACAAAGATGCCCAACTTGGGTGCAGAACTAAGGACCACTATTGAGAGAAACAGTTAGCAAGCATGAATTATGGGCTGTGTTTATTAATATGAGAGACTCACTATTCGACGTATGTTGTAGACCCTCAACCACGCCACGATGTCCCTCCTTCACAGTATGCATCAACCTCTCAATTTGAGGCTGCAACTCCTGCTGTCGTTTGTCACTCTCGCGAACTAGTGCCTCAACCATACGCTCAATCTTCTGGAGTCTCTGCTCGACAGTAGCAAACTGGGAAGCCGATGGCAATGTACGCGCTAGATCGTCCTTCTGATTCGCAATCAAACCCCTGAGCGCAACAATGTCGTTGGAAAGCTTATCCTTGGTCTGCGTGAGGGTTGTCTGCAATCCGGCCACACGGTTATCGATGGCACTTGTGTCAACAACGATAGGGGCCTGCTGTTGAGCTTGCTGCCCCGCATTGTCGCGAGGCTGGTTATTAGGTCGCTGCTGATTCTCATACGGACGCCACGACTGTTGTGTTTGCTTTTGTTGCTGGCCCTCCTGTCTCTGAGCAGGGTCTGGAACGCTGGTGACGAACTTGAAGACCTCGAAGGAGTCCGGGACGTCAGCCGAAGCAGCGGTAACGCCAAATGTGTATCCGGCGGGCAATTGTATCTTAGGTGAAGCGAAGCACCATTGTCCATCGATATGAACTTCAAGGCCGGCTTGGCTGTGCTTGATTTGGATCTGCGAGGGACGACCGAGGTTGCGGTATGGATACTCGCAATGACCAAAGGCGAGTGAGTCAACGCTGGGGTGAGTATAGTATGGAATCACGCCGTCGTTCAAGAAGCCTCGAACGCTGCCGGACTGTATGACAAATTGCAGATTAGAATGATGTTCGGTCTCTGGAAAGAGATGTGAAGAATGATTTACCTTTCCACCGTGAACGTCGAAAACTAGAGAGAAGCCATCCCACTGCCCGACATTGTAGATACTGCTCGAGTCGACTTGTGTTTTGTCCTGAACATACCAAAGCTGCAGACTGCCTGCGCCTCTCTCAACATCACCATTTGCGCGGAACTCGAAGTCGACTGTCCATTCCGAAGTTGGCACTCTAGTAGATCATATCCAATTAGCACAAGAAATGATGAAAAAGATTAGCATGTCAGCACATACGCCTCTTCTGTCCAGATAGCTCCACGCTTTTTGCCTGGGTATGGTGGTGTCAAAACGACACGGTCCGAGAGCTGGACATTTCACATTATTGTTAGTGCAGTTCAATGTAGCAGGCAAGCTCTTATCAGTATGGATCTGTGGCACGTACAATATTTGGCACAAAGCCATCACCGCCTGTTGTCCATCCAGGTAGTCGCGAAGTGTCAGGGGAAATCCTTCAGTCAAAAGTTATTAGCGTCCATCGTACTCCTTCGCAACGTAAGTCACTCGCTGAGCGCTCCGTTGGTTTGCGATTCTCGAGACTCATACTTTCCGCCCAGACCAAAGCTATGGCCCAGGAAGTAGGCTTGCGCAGTCGATGCGAGAATAGACGTCCATGTCAGGACACTCACTACTCGCGACGGCATTGTCAATATATGTGGTGTATTGTGCCTTTCGTAGTTGGACCTCAGGTCGCAAGGAGAATAGGTGTGCAGGTGTAGCGTATATGAGCACCTGAACCGTAGGTCGTAAGAACGTTGCCTCTGCGCGGTCCAACCAGTGGACTTGAACCCAATCAATTGAAAGTAAACAGGAACGGAACAGAGTCGTCTTCACTATCAAGCAAGCTGCAGACTGGCTCAGTTGCTTAAGAATCCTGATCGAAGCTGCGCAAAACAAGCCGGGGTCGTTGATTCACGCTCTTATCGGTATCCAAGTTTACCGGGCAGGGTGTAACGTGTCCACTAAATGGCGCAAGACTTGAGAAAACCACAGCGCAAGACGATGCAGCGTGGGCAAAGATGAGGTTGAAATAACTGATTGAGTGATTGAGTGAGGAGGAGAGGTCAAAAGGTGGCGTACTTCTTCTCCGTAAACCCTGCACTGACCCTGTGCCTCACTTAGTCTTGTCTTCGTCTCCTTGTCGCATGTAGTGTACCCATAATCCGTCCGGGAGGCGTCGATTGAACACCGGATAACCAGAATCAAGCCCACCAAGACCGTAGGAAGCGAGGGACGAGGGTCTCATGCTGTTTCAAAATGTTCCGCAGACACATCGTGAACCATATGTGTACCTACACACTGGTTTGAGGGCTAGGGGTGAGCAGGCGATGACTCCGTTGCTCCTTATCTTATTGAGAACTTGAAGCTTTGCGGTGAAGGATGGGATAGACTACACGATATGAGCCGATACTGGCTGAAAAAAGATGCGTACGACCAGAGGATCTTACGTTCGTGGGTGTTAGAAACCGCGAAGAACAAAAACTACTCAGGGGCAGGGGGGAATACGACAGCGATCGAAAAAAATGCATGCAGTGGAAGAGAGCTACGACAATCATGATTAAGGAACGCGGCCATGCAGGAAATGTGAGAACAGATTTACATTGATGATGTAAATCCTGCCGGGTTTGGATTTATCTGCACGCCAGCTTCTCACGAGAGCAAGAGTAGAGGAATGCAGCCTGCAGATGGCACCAAATGACGCTCCACCTTGCTCGATCGACATGAATTGGCGTCCCGTCGTTATGAGCTTGCACACGGAGATCGAAAGGAATTTGGTGAAGATGAAATTGGTATTGGAAACAGACGGTGACGTGAGATATAAGCCATTCCCTCCTCTCGGAGAATTCAAACTTATCATATCGCGCCAACCCCCTTTTGTGTCATTTCATCCTCGTCTGCATCAAAACAAAGGGTATCGCCCAACCAAGCCCAACAAAGCAAGTAGAAAAATCAGGTAGGAAAGGCAGAAATGAAGAAAAAATAATTCAGCAATCGAATGATGTCATATGGCAGGTAGGGTTTTTGTTCTCATAGCAGCGGATATAGAGAAGAGGTATTGGATATTTTTTGTTTTGTTGGCGAAAACTGGCAAAAAGGAAACGAGATGCATTAATTCCTCTATGCGACGAGCTCGATGACACCACCGTTCTCCTTGATCTTGCGCTCAGCCTCCTTGCTGACATATCTGGCCTTGATGACCATGGGGATGTTGGGGAGACGGCCCTTGCCAAGGAGCTTGGAGTAGCCGAGGGAGAGAAGATCGAAGACAAGAGCCTGGTCCTTGGGAGCGTCGGCGGAGAGGTACTTCTCGCGGGTCTCCTCAGGGACAAGAGCCATGAGCTGTAAAAGAGCATTCGATATTAGTTTCTGTTTGTTTCATATTTTCGAGTCGTTGTTCGACGAAGGATACGGGATGCAGTAGATTTGTCGTTGCAAAAGACTGCTATATTCGCCGATCGTCTGGGAAAAGACGGGAGTGTATATGGTTGTATTTACCTTGTCAAGGTTGACCGAAGGCTTCCAGAGCTGGTTACGGAGAAGGTGGAAACGTCTCATACCGACCTAAATGGCGCTGTGTTAACGATGCGTTCTTCATATGCTGAGGCCATCATATTCGACTCATGTGTTGACTCGTGCATGTTGGTTGCTGTGATTGTGCACGTAGACATCGGTCGTTTGATGATTTCCTCGAAGAGATGTGTGGCGTTGTAGAGTAGATGGTATAATCATACCTTTCCGAAGTAACCAGGATGGTACTTATCGAGGTTGGTACGGTGGTGATGCTATATGTCGCGAAGAAACACCAGTCAGCAATCCCCTATTCTCATGTTTTCATTCTCTCAGACACGGAGATCAAGCCCAGGTGATGATATGCTGCGTGCTCTCTTTCTGCGCGATATATCGATGGGGGTTCTTTTTTTTTTTATTGTCGTCATGTCGTCTCGTCGCGCATGTATCCCCTCGCGATTCCCATCAATCCATGTTGGAGCAGGTCGCTGTGTTTCATTTCTCCCTTTTTTCAAATTCGTCGACCAATCTCATTCTCTTGTCCTGCGCCGGCATTTCTCAAAATTCTATCACTTCGATCACCCCAAAACACTCGCCGCACCTCCCCACGCGTCGCATAACCATCCGAGCTTGATCTCACACATCTGTCTTCCCCTCTCAAGAGTCGAGCAATCGACGAACCTGACCACCGGCCATACCACGACCACCGGGATGCTTCCGGTGCTTGCCAATGCGACCGTGACCGGCGGACACATGGCCACGGGACTTTCGGTTCTTATGGAGTCTGGTGGGCATCTTTGCGTCTGTTGTCCGTGATGTCGTGGAATGCGAAAAGACGTCAAAGAGACACAAGGAGCTTTCTAAGGAGGTGGTCGAGGGGGGGTGGGAGCGTATATCCCCATGGAATATTTTGTGGGAGGGCTTGCTCACGGCGTCGGGGCCCGCTTAGGTTGCCCGAACGGGAATAGTGCGCACTTTTTGGCGTGAATAATGTGTCGAGTAAGCGTATATCGCGGGTAAAGCGTGTATTATAACCGCGGTAAACGCCCACAAGCCATACAGTCCCGCCTTCACTCATTTATGTAGGGCTTTGCTGAATAAGTCATTACATAATGCTTGCATTCATAATTATATGCACCATCACATGTCAGCCAGCTTTCGTCCATAAATGTTTCTATTTTTGGGTGATTTGCGGAGTTTTGCGCGGAGGTTTTCGAGGCGTCTGAGATCGCCCGGGCTAGTCTGACATACCTTCTACAGGTTTTGACATACCCAGACCCACTTCAGTTCCGTATAGAGTTTAGCGTAATCTATACAGCATAAGTTCCAACAGTCATCAACTCCAAAAATCGAGTCTATCTTACATTGTATGAGGAGCGCATACAGTCCAAGATCACTTTGATTTTCACAAAGAAAATATGCCGCTTAGTGAGGAGAACAGTGTATGCATTATGTACAGGCATTGTCTTTGCCTCTGGATGAGCTGTAAGACATGCTGTGAGGCATGTTCATGCGCTGTACCAGTGCGGTGCTAATTATGCGAGGGAGATATACAGCACAAGCATGTATAATTCACTCAATGCACTGGAGGAGCGTATAAATAATTAATCATCGCCGGCATAATAAACATGACATTACGTCCTCTATACGCTAAGCCGTCTTGGGTAGCAAAGTGGGCCCCGCAAGTATGTCAATATCTGTAGAAGGTATGTCAGACTAGCCCGGGCGGTCTGAGATTAGATTGTACGGGTTACGGGAGTACGGACTAGGCAGATCACGATAAGCGGGAACGGTAGGTTGAGCGTTAAGATTGAAAGGCGAGGAGAGGAGGGGAAGATGAAATATTAAGAGAAGGAAAAGGATTTGATAAAGTATCGGTATTGCTGCATTGACACTGGCTACGGAAGAAAAAGGGAAGAATTGAAGGAAGAAAAATAAGAAGGAGAGGAGAATAGGACTATATACTACTCACTGTCTCCGCCACTGCCACTACCACTGCCACTACTCACTTCATGGAGGAAAGCAAGGAAACGGTCGTCCTCGTTACGGGCACTAACGGGTAAGCATATTCCATCTACTCTACATATGGTGCTCTGGAGGTGTGACATTTTCTTCATTGTCTCTGACGTGCATCTGGATTTAGTGGCCTTGGCTACTCGATATGTTGTCGAACAATTGACGATTTCTTCAAGGTCCAGAAGGAAGAAGGACACTCAGATACAACTCTCACCCTCATATTCACAACCCGCGACCTACAGAAGAGCGAACAAACCCAAGCTCGTCTCGAGTCCTACATCTCGACGACAGCTGTTGCTCATGGCTTCGACAAGTCGCGCGTCACTCTCTACCCAGAACAATTGGATCTCTCGGATCTCTTCTCTGTTCGAGCTCTTGCTGCCCGATTGAACACCTCCCCGCGCTTCCAAAAGATCGATTCTCTCATCCTCAATGCCGGCGTCTCCGGCTTTGACGGCCTCAACTGGTTCAACGCGATATGGACCTCCCTCATCAATCCCATACAGGCAATGACGTGGCCCACATATGTTCGTGCTACACCCGGCAGAAGAAACCCCAAACAGACTGATCGTGAAGATGAGCCTGTCCTCGGCCATGTCTTCACTGCGAACGTCTTTGGCCATTACATGTTGACGCATTACTTGATGCCGTTGCTTACCGTTCGACCACAAACGGACCCGTCGAGGGTTGTCTGGGTGTCAAGCATTGAAGCATGCATCTTCGATTTCAACGTCGATGATATTCAGGGATTGAAGATTGCACGCAGCTATCAATCCTCAAAATACCTTACGGACGTGCTCGCATTGACCTCTGAATTGCCGCATACACAACACTGGGTTAGCAAATTCACTGCTACGCCTGACAGCTCAAGCACTGCACCTTCATCCTCCCCAATCTCGAGACCCCGAAGCCAGCCAGCAATGTACACTTGTCACCCGGGTATCTGCGCTACAGGCATTGTTCCATTGCCGAAGATTTTGTACTACTGCATGGTAATGGCCTTCTACATCTGTCGCCTCCTGGGCTCACCATGGCACGTTGTGTCAGCCTACGCAGGTGCTTTCGCACCTGTTTTCATCGCTACCTCAACGTCACAGACACTTGACGAGACAGAGTCATCATACCGGCGATGGTCGTCGGATGGTGCGGTGAGGGGACGTGTGAAGTGGGGGTCTGCGTGCACTAGGTTCGGCAAAGAGGAGCTGGCATGTACGGAGGTTGAAGGGTGGGGTTTTGGAGGAGTGATTGGAGGTGCGCCAAGGGACTGTGAAGCGGATCAGAAGAGAAGACGGAAAACCGGTGCTAAGAACTTGACAGAGGAGGATAAAGTAAACTTCATTGAGACGGGAAGGCGATGCTGGAGGGAGATGGAGGAGCTGAGGGAGAAATGGGAGGCGATATTGGAGGAGGAAGAAAGTATCAAGGAAAAGAAAGAAAAGGATTTGTCAGTCGAAGCTGAGAACTGATGGCAGCTGATAAGATAGAAAAGACATACTATTGACTGAATTGGCCAGGGATCGAGATATTGATATTTTTTAATGTACAAGTACGACCCTACTCAGCGATACCATGTCAAGCAGACGCTTGTTATCCATCTCCCTGTATCTATATACTATTTTTTTTTTTTTTTCTTTTGACCTCCGTATGTATTCCCTGATAATTATGAAGCGGCAAGACGGCAATGGCCACGCCTTATATGTATCAAAGCGTCACCTCCTCCTCCCCCCAGCCAGCCCCGGCACTCGCCATACACCCACTCACTGCACGGCCAGCTGTACGTACGGGGTCGGCATTTATACGAAACGAACGACACCCTCAACCTATCAGGACGGGAGCAGTGTTTTCAATGAGGGGTTTCAAAATCACAGCTCTATCTATATATATGACTGTCATCGGGATCGAGATCTGAAGTTCGATCTTGATTGCATACTTCAAACATAACCCCGGACATCTGGATCTGGGGATTGGAAAAGTCATCTAATACAAGATCAGGAGAAGAAGGGGGCGGGTACACCGCTTTATACTGGCCCAAGACGGGACATTTCGTCGTCATCTTATCTGAAGTCCGGGGGGTGAGATTTCTACAAAGGAATTGAGAAGTAAAGGCGTCTTAGAGCCTACGCAAACATGGCTCCCCCATCTGCACGGCGACGCAACGATAATCTCGGCTTCTGGCTTCCTCTCGCCGCCACTGCGGCTGTTATGGCAGCCGGTCTCGTCGCATGGATATGGAACGATTCAGAGAAAGACGAAACAGATGAACTAGAGAACGAAAGCGACTATCGTGCCCTGCGACCACACTCTCGCCAACGGCAACGAAGCCAGCAACGGCGCGAACAGCATCGAGGAGGTGGATACAGTTCTGACGAATTGACATCAAAGTCACAATGGGACGACGACACTGAAGCGACGTACCGCCCTTCAGCTCGATTGGGGAAACGAGACCAGGATCAGGACAAGAAGAATGATTACCCGGACACTGCAGATGATACTTTGACATCTTCTTATTTCTCCTCTCCGCTGTCAAGACGGAGGACAGGTGATTCGACTTACGCCGAACCGTCTACTTCTAATCTGAGCGCGGCGAAGGAGAAGCTCTCTGCGTTTGGATCGGCATTGGGGCTGTTCAATGAGCCAGATGCGGTCGATAAAGATTTTTACAGGAGGCGATCAGATGCGAGGTACATTCCAAAGTCCGCGGATGACATTGAGGCAAGGGAAAGACCACCTGTCGTTGTTACAAAGAAGAAGAAGGTCGCTATCGTGGTCTCGAGTGAAGATATCATAAGAAGTATCGATGGCCACTACTCGGTGTGTACTGACAGGTTGCAATTCCCAATTGACGCAACAAACGCTAACCCATACAGTCTCTCCTTTCTACGCTTTCTCGGGACATAGACGCAGCATTTGCGAATATCTACGTCTTGATCTATACGCCAGGCCTCAAATTGGCGAAACAGGACACCACTGTTTCTGAGCATGGCCCGCTCCAGAGAGAAAAGTCACAGTCAAGATCCAGGTCATCGTCATTCTCCCACGTTGAAGCACCGGAAGCAGAAAAAGCCGCTGGCATCACTGATGACGACACCATCAGGCAATCTAAGGGGAAACAACCACAGCGTCCATCAGTGTTAACACCACAGGAGCGAACAAATCCCCAACGGGCAGTGGCATCCGGTATCTCATCTCTAGTTACCCGTTACGAGGACCCCAGCGAATCGGTAATCACTCTCTTCAGCGAGGCCAGCTGCCTGACAATTCCCTCCCAAATCTTCCCCTTTTCAACGGAGAAGGGTCACGTACATCTCCTATGCAACTTGCGCCCTGAAGTGGTGTATATCCAGGAATGCCTCACAGGAGCTGGCGGTGATGGACTCAAAGCGTTCTCCGGGTGGGTAGGCAGCTGTGTCGTTATTCCAGACGGAAGTGCAGAGATGGATGGAGGCTTCGGCAGGGTCAAGCATGATGCTGAGAGCGACGACGAGGAGTACGGACGAAGGAATAAGGAGAAACGAGGCAAGGGGAGGGAGAAATATTACAGGGAAGCAGGAGTTGCTGGCCGAGGACGCAAAGTCGACATAGTCGAAAGCGCATTCCTGGGTGAAGACTGGCGGGAGAGGATCGTCTCTCACGCATAGAATGTGGATGCAAAACCAACTCGATGAGCGCAATGAACATCTTCCTCACTTACATATCGTATATATCCATCAGCAATTATTGTATCTGTAGCTTATCTTCTTTAAACCCCCTTACCACAGACCGCAGTTGAGGAGCGGCCGGTAGTTGCGCCCCCTCCTCCTGGCATCTGCCCCTGCTATTGGCCTTTCTTAATATAATTTTCAGCTCCCAAATTTATCTCATTTCCCTCGAGTATACGATCTCCACTTTTTCCCTTCCCCCTTGTCCCTTACCCTGCGTCGTCGTCGTCGTCGTCCTTTCTTGTCGTGTTTGGAGTGTCTCATAATAATACTGACTGACTGTACGGGTGCACGGGGGGAAGAGTTACAGTACATACGCTACATACATATCTTAGAGCCCAGATCTGTCCTCTCCTTTCTCCTTTTCCTCTACAACTACCTCACCACCACCACCATCACATTACAACAACAACAACAACGACTGCCAGCCGCTTTGATACCAGTCTTACATCTTCTTCATATTACTTAACTCGATCAAAATGAAGGGTACGTTTAAGTT
The DNA here is from genome assembly GCA_001636715.1 of Ascosphaera apis ARSEF 7405. Taxonomy (NCBI): domain Eukaryota; kingdom Fungi; phylum Ascomycota; class Eurotiomycetes; order Onygenales; family Ascosphaeraceae; genus Ascosphaera; species Ascosphaera apis. The sequence continues at coordinate 268,361 of AZGZ01000003.1, read as the reverse complement.
GGCGCCGTTGCTTTGTTGCGCATCGCGGGCGTCTGTCCCCGCCGCTGCTTCGCCGCTGTAATCCCCTCGAATGCGGCTTCAGCAATCTGGGATAGGAAAAGACAGATCAAGCTAACATGTATACTGCTTCTAACAGCTCTTATTCTTGTCGGCGGTTTTGGTACTCGCTTGAGGCCTCTGGTATGTTCATCCTACAACTCTCGGGGTGTGGCCAGCTTGTCCCTGCTCGTATAGCGTGGACAACACTTGCTGCTTCTAAACACCTTTACTTTCTCTGATATCATGGCGACGACGTTGTGGAATCAAACGAGCCAGATATGGGGGACCAGAAGCAGCTCCTGCTAGCAGCAGTTTTCATTAGAAGATTTTGAAGCTGACTATCGTTTGTTTGTTTCTCTAGACCCTCACTCTTCCCAAGCCTCTTGTTGAGTTCGCCAATAGACCTATGATTCTTCATCAGGTTGAGGCTCTCGCTGCTGCTGGTGTCACAGATATCGTTCTGGCTGTTAACTACAGACCAGATGTTATGGTCTCTACGTTGAAGAAGGTATGGAAAACCGGACTCGGATTCAAATAGCTTTTTGGCCTGTTTTTTTGGTGTTCTTTCTTTCCCCGCGATCGGGCTGTGCAGTTCAAGGCTGCTAACTTCTCCACCTTTTCTGATAACTATAGTACGAGGAAGAATATGGCGTCAACATCGAATTCTCCGTCGAGACCGAGCCTCTCGGTACGGCTGGCCCTCTCAAGCTTGCTGAGAAGATCCTCGGCAAGGATGACACTCCATTCTTCGTTTTGAACAGCGATGTCATCTGCGAATACCCCTTCGCTGAGCTCGCTGAGTTCCACAAGGCTCACGGTAATGAGGGTACCATCGTCGTCACCAAGGTTGAGGAGCCCAGCAAGTACGGTGTCGTTGTTCACAAGCCAAACCACCCATCGCGCATCGACAGATTCGTCGAAAAGCCTGTGCAGTTCGTTGGAAACAGAATCAACGCCGGTCTCTATATCCTCAACCCAAGTGTCTTGAAACGCATCGAGTTGAGGCCTACCAGTATCGAGCAGGAGACTTTCCCCGCCATGGTCAAGGAGGGTCAATTGCACAGCTTCGATCTTGAAGGTTTCTGGATGGACGTCGGTCAGCCCAAGGATTTCTTGGCTGGTACATGCCTTTACCTTTCCTCCCTCGCTAAGCGTCGCTCCAAGGAGCTCTGTGATGGTTCAGAATCTTTCTTCTACGGTGGGAACGTCATGGTCCATCCCACTGCTAAGATTGGTGAAAACTGCCGGATCGGTCCCAATGTCACAATCGGACCTAATGTCGTTATTGGCGATGGTGTCAGACTTCAGAGATGTGTGTTGCTCGAGAACTCTAAGATCAAGGAGCACGCTTATATCAAGAGCGCTATCGTCGGCTGGAACTCTGTTGTCGGTAGATGGGCGCGTTTGGAGAACGTTACAGTGCTGGGTGATGATGTCACAATTGGTGACGAGGTTTATGTCAATGGTGGTACTGTCTTGCCACATAAGAGCATCAAGCAGAACGTTGATGGTAAGTGGTTGCATTCCTCGACAAGACACTGCATTTTAAATGAAAGTTATACTAACGACCACTGCTTACAGTTCCTTCTATCATCATGTAAAAACATCATGGCAAGAAATAAGCAGTGCTTTTCGCCTATTGCCCGTTGCAGTCACCTCTTGACACCTATTCTTGGTTCACCCCGATGATTCACGCTTCTCCTTGTCCTCTATTCTGTCTGATATTGTTGGACGCAGACCATGCTCTCAATGGAGGCACGCGAAGTCCACCATTGGCAAAGTGCCCGTTCTGGGTTGAGTGCTTTTGGTCTTTTACATCATCATCTTCGTTTCTTTCCGCCGGTTGCCTCATCACACTCGCTCCAACTCTGCCACACTGGAGACAGTGATCAGCACAAGCAGACTTCTTCTTCACAATACACTTTTTGATATTGATTCTTTCCTTTCTTTCACTGTTTAAAATGATACTCGATCTTGCTGTTCCACTTTACAAATATATATACGTGTGTTCCCTTTTTCCTTAGTCCACTGGATATGCTTTTTTCTCTCGACCCGCGTCAAATTGGTGTGTAATATCGACGCCTTTTTTCTGATGTTCCAAATGGCCCTATATCATGTTGATTTGCTCCCAAGTTGAAAGAACAGCATTGGCGCACGCGAAAAGAGACATACCTAGCTAACAGCATCTTCAGGGTCCACGATCACTTCTTTGTGTGGTTTTGATGAGCAAAGAATGAGAAGAAGCTTCCTTTTTCTGAGCGGACTCTGAAAGGCTCATAATTGATCTTTTCGCTCGTCGGGGGCATTCACTTCTCAGCTTTTGGATGCTACTACGCTGGCCATTTTGCGGTGATTCTTCACATTTGGCACTTAGGAACGGCGTCGATCATACACAGCGCCAACGACAGCTTGCCTGGGAAGGATTGCAAGATGCTTGCCATGGTCATATCATGTTTCTGAGCATTGGCATGTATTACAAACTTGGGTGCCAGACATATTGACATATTATCACCGCCTTGGACTCAAAAATTGAATATCGCGATGCTTTGCACCGTCCTTCGTGTCATGTTGAAATGGAGAATCCGAAAGTCTCGATGCCTATACATATAATACACTATGATGCAGTCCACCGAGTGTAGACTACAAACAGCATGAACGCATTGAAGATTCTTGCGCTGCAGTGGCATTCAACCAAGATTATTTGACATCATCGACATCATCTCCTTCCCCTTCAGAGAGGCCCGTTGATCATAGCTTTCGTGATACATGCACAATATAGATAGGTGCAGAGTTCTGGAAGCATGGCCCCTAATACTGCATCGGCTGGTCAAAGTGGCCGTCTCTTGCCTGAGCAGGCCCTGTCTAGATATTAGAACTGACCATGATGCAGGCAGCCAGCTAGCCTTGGAGCAGGAGAGAGTACATACTTACACATATTCATCCCTTTGAATTCTTCAGCCGAGTTGCATTCTTAGTACTGTACAGTATGTACGGATATACTGCCCCATAGATGTATAAAAGTATATATATATATATGCACAGTACAGTACATAGAGTAAAACACGTCTACTATTCTGCTGACAACCGCCATCATTAATAACCATCACAACCACAACCACAACCACAATCACAACCAACGTCAATCACCGCAACCACAACCCCCAACCTTCCATCGCTTACTGCTGGGCAAGCATCAAGGGCGTGCGACGGTATCAAGCTTGGTTGGACTGTCCTTTCAACGGGAGTGTTGTCATCACAGCCCTCTTCGCTCCCTTGAAACTCCCTCTTCTCGCTCATGGCTTCGGCATTGCAGGCTGGTCCGGGTCTGCAGGTAAGTCTTTATTTAATTTTTTTGTTCCTCTTCAACCGTCGTCGAACGGCTAATGAGTAGTGCGCAAACTGTTTGTGCTAACTATATTGCACTGTTGCTCTAGGCCATGGCTGCAGTGACTACGGATGTTCTTCTTCCATGCTTCACGGGCGTCTTGAAAAGACCAGTGGCGCCTTCTCACGCTCATGGTCGAAGGAACGGAGACATAACACCCTCGCATCAAAGATCAATCACGTCGTCGCCATTACAAGATGGCATGGGTTCTAGGGAAAGATTGAATTCGGCTTCGAGGTATGCCTTGCGGGCTTCTGTTCTGCCTGCCGGTTCATCTACGTTGCCAATCGCAAACCCTTTGCTCTCACAGCCCTTCGCCTCTGCTGCTCGAGTTGGTCTTGGGTTGAGCGCATCTCAATTTTCAACATCCTCAACGTCCTGCTCGTCTCGGTTTTTCTCTACAACATCGTCCCAATGCCTACGAGGTGCTCGCTCACCACTTCATGTCCCAACTCCGGTTGCGACCCCTCTGGCAGCGCGCTTTGGTCTTCTTCGTTCATCGCCTTCCACGACACAAGCACGTTCATTTTGGAATGGTCTTCGCACCAATCACCTGGCCCGTCTTGAACAAACTGCGAATAACAATCCCACCTCCGCCTCTTCACAAAATGCATTCTACAGTGCTTTGCTCCGCGCAAATATGCCGCAGATTCTGATAGAACGGTATCGTTCCGGTCGATTCGCGACGAACCACAACACGGACGCATTATACGTTAGCGCGTTGAAGGCTACAGGCGAGTTTAACCCAGGTGCCGTGCATGGCGAAAACGCTGTCGGCGGATCAGTTGCCAACAACAGTGGCTTGACCACTGAGCAGCTGCATTCCGTTGGGCAGGCTGTAGCTGCGCGACAAGCCGGTGGTCAGGTCGCCATGTCTGGTCGGCACCCGAACGGTACTGGTGCAAAGCAGGCCCCGCTTTATGTCGTTGTTGAGGAATCTATCGGCACTACTGTGTTCAAATGGACTAAATTCTTCGTCATCTTCGCATTCATTGCCTACTTCTTGCTGATTGTTCTCAATGTGCTCATGGATACCACCGGCATCTTAAAGACAGCCCGCGGCAACCAAGCCAATGAGGCACAGCCCCAGCAACAGAAGGTTCGATTCAGCGACGTGCACGGTTGTGACGAAGCAAAGGATGAGCTCCAGGAAGTCGTCGAGTTCTTGACCAATCCGGAACGATTCTCTAGTCTCGGTGGGAAGCTTCCCAAGGGTGTCTTGCTCGTGGGTCCTCCCGGTACCGGTAAAACACTACTCGCTCGTGCTGTTGCTGGTGAAGCCGGTGTTCCATTCTTCTACATGTCAGGGTCTGAATTCGATGAAGTCTACGTCGGCGTTGGCGCTAAGCGTGTTCGTGATCTATTCTCGCAAGCTAGGAACAAGGCTCCCGCGATCATCTTCATCGACGAATTGGATGCCATAGGTGCCAAACGAAATGAGCGTGATGCTGCATATGTCAAGCAAACACTTAACCAGCTTCTGACCGAACTCGACGGTTTCTCTCAGACTGAGGGTGTGATCATTCTCGCTGCTACTAACTATCCACAGCTACTGGACAAAGCCTTGACCCGTCCCGGTCGATTTGACCGAAAAGTCGAAGTTGGCTTGCCTGATGTTCGTGGTCGCCTGGAAATTTTGAATCACCATATGAAGGACGTCGCCGTTGGAACTGACGTTGACGCCGCTATCATCGCCAGGGGCACTCCTGGATTCTCAGGCGCCGACCTTGAAAATCTTGTGAACCAGGCCGCCATCCACGCTTCACGGAACAAGAAGACTAGAGTTGGGCCTAAGGACTTTGACTGGGCAAAGGACAAGATCCTTATGGGTGCAGAGGCACGTTCTCGGGTTATGCGTGAAAAGGACAAGCTTGCGACCGCTTATCATGAAGCCGGACATGCTCTTGTCGCGTACTACTCTCGCGCTGCTACTCCGCTCTACAAGATCACAATCGTCCCGCGAGGTATGTCGTTGGGCGCAACGCATTTCCTCCCTGAGATGGACGTTGTGTCCAAGAATTATACAGAATATCTCGCGGATATAGATGTTTCAATGGGCGGCCGTGCAGCTGAGGAGTTGATTTATGGTGAAGAGAAGGTTTCTAGCGGTATCAGCGCCGATTTGCGTATGGCCACGAACACCGCCTTCAACCTCGTCACTCAATTGGGATACTCCAAGAAGCTCGGATCCATGGATTTCATGTCAAACTATGAGAATCTCTCTAGTGAGACAAAACAAGAGATAGAGAACGAATGTCGGCGATTGCTTGAAGAAGGCCGAGAACGCGCCAAGTCTATATTGACAAGCAGGCGGAAAGAGCTCGAGCTGCTTACGAAAGCGCTTGTGGAATATGAGACATTGACGAAGGAAGAGATGGAGGCTGTCTTGAGAGGGGAAAAGCTGAAGAAACTAGAAGACGACGCCTCTGAAGGGCCTCCACCACCGTCAGAGATCGTGTTGCCGGAAGCACTGTCAGCGGCAGCCGATAAAATGAGACCCAATGGCATCCCTGCCTCGAGGAATAGCAGACACGCCTGAAAGGAGAGATACAGGGGGACAACACTCTTGATTTGGTTATGATCTTCTTCATGAGTCCCTGCAGATCACATTTTCACATTCCTCTCGATGTCTGCCTTTTTGGATTTCCGATGATCCTCCCTCATTCAACGTCTGTTATCTTCGCATTCTCATATCCACTCCTCGGTGTCTTGAATTTTTTTTGTGCCACAATTTCATTTCGCTCAACGCTCCCTGCTACATATACACGTGGAACCCATATATTCTTGATTCATCGGTTTGCTTCTTTCTTGCACGCTGAATTTTGCTCTACCCAGATTCATCTTTCTGCTTTTCCTGTTCTCATAACTTCCCCACTTCGCATTGCCATCGCCCGACTCAAACGCGAAACCTATGCTTCATGTATTCTGTATGTTTTGCAGGAAAGTTGCTTGGTCTCGCGGGATGTTTTATAATCTGTTAGAAGGAATCAATAATTCTTGCCATTGATAGCTCTCATTATCCATCATCTTTCGTGCTGGCGGGTTTCTAGTACTTCACAAATTACGTGCTTTGTATCTGTTCTCGTACCATTATATAACAAAATGAAATCCACTAAACAAGAACAAGCATCATTGGTCTAGTGGTAGAATTCATCGTTGCCATCGATGAGGCCCGTGTTCGATTCACGGATGATGCATTACAATTTCTTTTTTGGTTTTTTTTTCTTGTATCAAGCTTCAATACGATCAAATGTCAATCAGGATCATTATTATGCTCATCGTCAATCAATCAATCCATTACAACATATGCAGAGAAGAAACTGTGCGACTCGTTCGCCACTGAGTCCGTGTTGATATTTCTGTCATACCGCAGCATCACCGGTCTGCCTCGCAACAGGTATCGCCTCTCCCTGAGCAAGGCCACCATCTTCAGCTTGGACGTGCGTGACATTATCTCCCATGGCAAAGTATTGAGGTCCTGTCCGCAGACAACTGGCCTGGCAGGACTCCTGGATACTCTGTAGGGATCTCTACCCCCTTTGACGTTGCTACTTTGTGGGCTTAATGGACTTCGCGACCTCGATCTCGCCTCCCTGCCAAACTTGCTCTCTAGTACACAAAGCGCCATACATAATGCGCCTGACAGATGACACTTTATGCTGAGCAATTGCTTGATTTGAAGGAAAGTTGCAAACGCATGTGCCGGGCTCATCGTCAATGCGCGCAGGCACATATGGTCGATAGAAGCGATTGCTTCATAAAGCGGCGGATTATGCGTATAGGTGCCGTATCTTGCGACCCTTGCGCCGAATGAGGAAGATTGGGATATGTTTTTCTCAGCTACTTTCAACCACATCATTTCATCCCGAATCTCCTCAGGTGTGGTGGTCGTATCTGGTTGTGGCAGGTACTTGGTGAAAACAGGAACATCCATTGCCAGTGTTCGTGCACGCTTGGAGTAGAATATGTTTCCTGATTCACCACCCCAGCGATTGAGGTCTGCAGAGACGATGATTGAGACTTCAGGGTCTGAAAACAGGTCCTGAAGCACCTCTTTGCCACAGATTTCGGGCAGTATGAATTGGCCGACATAAATGGGTAGTACTTTAGGGTACCTGGTGAAATCATCGCCAAATCTCATCCTGAAGAGGTGGCGCAGCCAAACGGATTGCATCTCGAATGCTGGCTCACGCTGCTCATTCGCTCGCAAAATAGTCTGAAACTTGCCAGTCAGACGCAATTGGAAGTGTCGCTTCTCGTCTACTTTCAGTGGGATCGGTGAGACCGGTGTCCTGTATGATTTAATACTGGGCTCAGGCAGTGCAAGGCCGCAGACGCCCTTCGCGGTCTGTATATCACAGAGGACGACAATTGTTTTTCTGGAATCCAAAAAACATCAGAGAGATCACAAGGAGACATGTCAGAGGAGGCATATCGATCGATTGGATCTGCACAATACGGTGCAAAGACCGAGAAACAAATGGAGCGAAAACTCACGCTCTTGAGATGTCTAACGCTTTATATGCGTATGCAGCGGTTTCTCCTGAATGCAGAAGATGTTCTCCATGTCTGCCGTCAAGAAACTCAAGTCAACAGTGCTATTCTTGTCCGGCTTAATCGCTAGAGCAACGAATACTTACGGCACAATGACCATTCTCGCACCCTTTACCGGTAACGAGGCTTTGGGCATGGAGGTATATCTCTCATTGAATTCCACGGCGTCCGGTACAGCATTGAACCACACATCCATTGCCATATTCAAATTATGGATACTCGCCAGTCGTCTTTCAGCATACAGTGGCTGTTGTGCAGGGTCCGCAAATATTCGAGGCCATCTCTCCGGTGGTATGTCGAGTATAGTCGACTCGTACCTCTGAAACTGCTGTTCCTGAAACCTCCCATCTTGCAGCTGCAGCTGAAATATTCGTCTACGCATGAGACGCACAAGACGACGAGCCCTGGCTTTTTCGCGTGGAATTTGTGGTGCATGTCTTTTTCTGAGCATTATCGCAAAGAGCCATCCAAATGGATGTAGCCCTGGTTGCTGCGAAGACATCTCATTCAGCGCCAATGGCAGTGGTCCTTTTTGAGTAAAAATATAAAGGGGTTATAGATAAGTAAAGCAGGCCGATATAATCTCCAGTCGATTAGTGTCTCGCTCTGCACACCAAGGTCAGCGATGTGAATTTGCTGAAATATTTTTACTCTCATTCTTATCCCTGATCATCAGACCGACAAACTTCTTCCATATTCTACACCTAGTCGTAGTGGCAAGAGCATGGTGCCACCACCCAAGAGGTTGTTGCTCAATTCTGCATTGAGTTCGTACCCCTGAATGCTGTCCTGATGTCAACCAGCAAAGTCGATTAGTCAGTGCCCGTTGCAAAGGAGCTTGGGAATAGAAAATATTTTGGATGCGCTAGAATCTAAATGATGTGTAAGAAGACAAGAAACACGCAGACCAGACTTAAAGAAAGAAGATTGTGAAGTATGACACATGTATGATGAAGACCAAAAAATAGCAAGTTCAACGGCTTCAAGATGTAGTAGATGTGCGACGACTGGCTTGGCGTATGCGAGGGGAGAAGGGGGAAAAGTATGAAAGAAGTGCAGACATCAAGTGTATGCCCAAGCAAGTAGCAGAAGAAGCAAAAAAGGGGAGAAGAAAACCAATGAGATTAGTATTATCCGCCCACACAGCAGGCAGATTGAGAGCAAGACATAAGGCAAAAAAGATATAGAGAAAAGGACCAAAAACTCCTCCCATAGCCTCTTCAAATAACCGCATTAGCAGCTTTGTCCATTCCGATTATTCCCAGTCATGCAAAACCATGTTGGGACTAAGAAAATCCGGACTAAGCCAAGCCAGACGACAGAAACAGATACGATCAGAAGAAGAACTAAATCAAATTGCCCATGCCTCCCTGCTGACTCTGCCCATAACCACCCCCAAACGCGCTTGCTCCACCGCCAGTATTGACAGCTTGCACGGGAAACCCGCCGATGGTTGTATGTTGTTCCATGTTATTTCCGTGAGCCATCATACTGGCCCTGAAAGGGTTATTGCCCGTAGGCTGCGCCACCAATCCCGTTGGCTGGGCCTGGACAGACTGTGGTTTTGCGAACGGATTCGTGCCTGTCCTCTGTGGCATCAATGGACCGGGGGCAGTAGATACCCTTTTAGCGAATGGGTTAGCTCCAGTATGTTGTGGGACGACGGCTGATTGCCGGAAAGGATTGCCGCTGGCAGTGTTGTGTCGCTGGAGGGGAGCGGCCACTGGTCCTCCTGTAGATGCAGGTCCCGTCGCCATGGGGTGTTGGTAAGGTGCTGTTTGTGGTGGCTGTTGGGGGTTGTAAACCCCATTTTGAGGAATGCTAGATAGGGGTGTTGACGAGAAGGGGTACCCATGAGCAGTTGCTGGTGGGGATGTCAAGTTGTTGCCGCCATTTAAGAAGTTCGTCTGAAGTGGTTGTAGTTGCTGCTGCTGTTGCTGTGGCTGTGGCTGAGAGAATGGTGACGGATTGAAGCCTGTTTGTTGAGGTTGAAGCATGTTGTTGTACGTCTGCTGCTGTGGCTGCGGTCCATACCCACCAAAACCAGCGCCTGTACTTTGAACCTGGAGAGGTTGCGGTTGCGATTGCGGTGCTCCAAATGGATTGTTACTTTGCGGCTGCTGCTGCTGCTGCTGCTGTTGTGGGACCTGTGTGAAGGGTGTTTGCTGTTGGGACCAGCCAGTAGGAAAGGCGAATTGAGCAGTCGCAGTGGTCTGCATAGGCATCTGCTGATACACAACTGGCTGTTGTAGCTGTTGTGGCTGTTGTGGCTGTTGTGGCTGCTGTGGCTGTTGTAGGAAGGGATTATTAGTTGGTTGGGCTTGCTGCTGAGGTTGTGACTGCTGCTGAGAAGTGGTCGGATCGATACTATCGAAGAAATCGACAATTTCCTTCTGAGCAGCGGAGATAGCAGGCGCAGAGGAAGATGGCTTCTCGGTTTTGTCGGTAGTGGTAGTGGTGTTTTCCTTTGGCGGCGAGTTGTGGATGGGCCGTAG
>AZGZ01000003.1:221346-232537 GCA_001636715.1 Ascosphaera apis ARSEF 7405 | reverse complement strand
GATTGCAAGTTTCTTGCGATTGGCTCCTGCTCCTATACCGCATATATCTATCAGTATTCATCCTACAGCGGGAAGAAGACCATGTTAGGATAGAGCTACTTTAGGCATGATAGAAATGATAGGCGCTTCAAAGAGCGTCTGAGGAGGAGTAGATGCCCATGCGCGATACTGCGGCTGGAAGTCAAGCTGCCCCAAGTGGCCGATGACGCTTGTCATTGTCACGGTGGAAGCGCCCCAAGGGCCATTGAAAGTAAATTCAAACTCATAGTTCTTGACATAAGGAGTTCCCCGTATGGAATGCTGTGCCCTGCGTCAGTTCACAATGAATCCTGTCACACAACCGCTGCACCATCCAAAAAGCTCACTGTTTGGTATCTCCCGCCAGACAAGTGCTGTGCGACGGTCTTTGCTATAGCTGGTTTCTCTGCAACGCAGATAATCCTGGTCATGACGCCGTGTCGTCCTGACTAGATCAATGGGGTAAGAAGTGACTGGCTTCCGCGCTGGAACACAGCAAATAGCAACAGGCTTACTGGATGACCCGCATCACCATTCCGGCCTCTCTTTGTCCGCAGCGTCTTTCGTACAGGAGGCAAGGGCAAGCTGTGGGTCGACTACAGTATATTTGCTGCAGAGGTGCGTGCAAAATTCAAGACAAGGACAAGAACAAGGAATAACAGACAAAGCAGTCAGTGCAACAGACTTTCTGGTGGTGTGCGGTTGAACCGAACCCGAAGCGCGACTGAGTTTGAGGTTTGAAGGTTGAAGGTTGATGGTTGCAGGTTGATGTTTGATGTTGTCTCTTTCTGCCCCCGTTTGTTTTTGCGCTTGTAAACAACAACCATAAGAACAACAACAACCCACCACCATCACCATTATCATTATCATCTTTACTACCATTTCAACCTATTGCCATATTGACGACACTGCATCACTGCTATCATGGCTGCTATGGCGCTTCCTCCAGTCGACATACCGTCAGATGTCGCTGACTACGGCTTGACTGTCCGGCCCTTCTACTCCCACTTGTGCGCGCTGCCCTCAAAGTTGTTCGCTGCTGGTCTCAACTACGACAGTCTCAAAGATGTCTATCTCTCTACAAATCCGCTCATGACAGCTGCTGCTCTTGCGCTGTCTACCGCGCCTGTGTTCTTGATTGTCTCAGAGCTCAATCGCAATTATTCGCAAGTCGACCGCTGCTGGTCCTTTCTACCTCTTTTGTTCAACGCGCACTACGCTTTGTGGGCGTATGCCAATGGTCTTCCAATGACTACTTTGAATGCGATTCTGGGCTTGACTGCTGTTTGGACGGTACGGTTTGATTATTGATGTTGCTCTCTATCCTGATTATATACTGATCGTTGAGTCAACTTAGGTGCGACTGGGTTACAACTACTGGCGCAAAGGTGGATTCAAAAAAGGTGCCGAAGATTACAGATGGGCAGTCGTCCAGAAGCGGCTTAACAATCGCTTCTTGTTCTTCCTTTTGAACTTGACCTTCATCTCTACCATTCAGCCGCTTCTTCTTTTCCTCATCACGACCCCAACATATGTTATGACTCTCTACAGCTCGCTTCCCGACCCGAGATTTGAGATTTTCGACTTCACTTGCGCACAGGCTATTGTCCTAGTGCTTGCCATCGAGACAATTGCGGACAACGAGCAGTGGACGTACCAGACGGCAAAGCATGAGTACCAGAAGACTGGCCGCGTCCCAGCAAAATACAAGGGTGTATTCTCAGCTGAAGACCTCAAGCGCGGCTTCAATATTCATGGCCTTTTCTCGTGGTGCAGGCATCCAAACTTTGCTGCCGAGCAAGCCATTTGGATAATTTTCCATCAATGGACGCTCTTGAAGTCGCATGTCATCTTTAATTGGTCTGGAATTGGCGCGTTGTGCTATGTGGCTTTGTTTCAAGCAAGCACAACTCTCACGGAGAAGATTACTGCCAGCAAATACCCAGAATATGCGGAATACCAAAATGTCATCGGGAAGTTCATTCCCAAATTCACTATCAACTCCTCGGAGGATGACACTGCGGAAAATATGCGCAAGGAGCAGTGATCTGCTTACTCTCAATTAGCTTGGAGCCAGCCTTTACAAGGCAATACAAATTGATGACCATGTCATCTCATGTCATATTTGGAACTGTATATGATCTTTTGATTTCACAGAATAAGTGACTGGGGCTTACCACGCATCAAACCTGAGGGACTTGGACTTAAATGAGAGGGACTTTCCAATTTATAACATACATCGCCACGTATATGCCGGTGTGCTTGTTCATATCATAGCTACCGATATGCCCTTTATTTACGGCGTTGCCTGTTTCTTTGAAGCGCTGAAAGATCCACAAAGCCCCTGCATTTGACAGCAGTGACACGTTTGACGATTTCTTTTTTCTTTCCGTCTCAGGCAATGCCATTGCAAGCAGTGAGCATTGGGCTTTTGTTGACTCAAGGAGAGACGGTTTAGACCATGATCTATCATGAATATTTCCTGCCCCACCATCTAAACGTCTCTGGGAATTTTAATAGCCAGCTAGCTGAATGTTACATACATTAGAGACTGCAAAAATGTGCTTGATCACGTATGTCGTATGAACTATTTCAGCAGCCTTATATGCACTACTAACAGGGGCCGCAGATCTGGCATATACAATTTGTGATAGTATAGCTCAATGATCTCCGGTGTTAGGGACACTCGATAGACTTCCCGAGGGTGATATTTTGCACGTTCTGGTGGCACAGTGATGCTACGCACTGCAAGGACAGGGGCTGAGTACAACGTATATACCACCACCTTTGTTCCTCCTGAAACAATCAGAAGTCTTCAGCGAGTTGATGCAAAAATAAAACTCAGGACTATCCGCTACACCAAGTCTCCTTCTTGCAGTCCCATTCAACGACTTCTCCATGAAGAACTCCTCTCAAGGTTTGGCGATGGAGCAGCGTTATGTGCCCCTGACATTGAACAGTTTCATCGAGATGGCAGAAACAGATTAGGAATCATAGAGTAAGGTGGGCATGCTTCTTCCGGGCATTGGTGATCTTTCATGACAAAAAGTGTTCAGCATCAAATGTGCGTCAAAAGTATTTATACGTATAAATGTACAGGATTGGGGAGGTTGAAATTCAGGACAGAGTATGGTAAACACAGGGTCAAATCAAGTAACGAGAAATCAAAACGAGCCGTGATGAGGATGCTCTCGAATGCAAATAAGTGGGCGGGAATAATAGATGTACAATCTTTGCCTATAGCTCCGGAGCCTTCTGGTCGCTAACTTCGCCAGGGTTGCCAGCTGGTGGTAAGGAATAAGGCTGCCCCTTTGTGCCATCGAAGTATTTCGCAAACTCTCCAGATTCAGGGAATGGTCGCTTTCCGAGCAAGCGAATCATATCATCACGACTTAGTACCTCTTTGGACAAGAGCTCTTCAGCGACTATACCAATCTCCTTCTTTTTCTCGGTCAAAAGGTCGCGACACTGCTTATATGCAGCATCGATCAGCCTCTTGACCTCTTCATCAATCTCGCGTGCTGTCTGTTCCGAGAATGGCTTCTGGAATTGGTTCTGGTTCTCCTCAAAGTGGACGAAGCCAATCTTCTTCGACATGCCGAACTTGGTAACCATAGCAGTAGCCATACGTGTGACCTTATTGAAGTCGTCGCTAGCGCCGCTCGTGACAGTGTCGAAGTGAAGTTCTTCACTCACACGTCCACCAAGGGTCATGGCCATGCGATCCATCAATTGGTTCACATTCATAAGATATGTGTCGCCCTGGGCGGGGAGATACTGAGCATAACCCAAAGCACCTTGACCGCGAGGAATGATGGAGACCTTCAACAGAGGATCAGCCCACTGGAAATACCAACCGCATATAGCGTGACCGGCTTCATGATAAGCGACAGTCTTTTTCTCGTCAGGCGCAAGGACTAATGATTTCTTCTCGAGTCCACCAATAACACGTTCAATGGCCTGCTCGAAGTGAGCCATGGTAACACTCTCGGCATTGGAGCGGGCAGCTATATCAATTGTTAGTGTCAGTCGGTATGATAATGGAGAATGATGTCAACTTACCGACAAGAGCAGCTTCGTTAACGCAGTTTGCGATATCAGCACCGGCAAATCCAGGAGTCAAGGCAGCTAGTCGACCCTCAAGATATTCTAGGTTTTCCTTCGTAACAATCTTTTTCAAATAAACCCTGAAAATCTGTTTTCTTCCATCCATGGTTGGTCTATCAATCGAGATATGTCTATCAAATCTTCCAGGACGCATCAAGGCCTTATCTAGCACATCGGCTCTATTTGTGCCAGCCAAAACGACAACCTGGTCAGATGTGTTGAAACCATCCATTTCAGTGAGGATCTGATTCAATGTGCTCTCGCGCTCATCATTGCCGCCTCCGAAGTTCTGCTTAGCACGCGATTTACCGATAGCATCAATTTCATCGATGAAGATGATACATGGGGTATTTTTGCGTGCGGTAGCAAAGAGATCACGGACACGAGATGGACCAACACCAACGAACATTTCGACGAATTCAGAACCAGATACACTGAAGAATGGGACGCCTGATTCACCGGCTGTTGCCTTTGCGAGTAAGGTCTTACCGGTACCAGGAGGACCAGATAAGATAGCACCGCGAGGGATCTTAGCACCTAGCTTCTTGAAACGCTCAGGCTGCTTCAGGAAGCTGACGAACTCCATGATCTCAACCTTGGCCTCGTCCATACCCGCAACGTCAGCGAACTTGATTTTGATGTCTGTTTCGCTGTTGAAACGCTTGGCGCGGCTCTTGCCAATGCCGAAAATACCGCCCTGACCACCAGCAGCACCGCCAGCACGTCGTGACAACCAGACGAAGGAACCAATAAGAAGAAGAGTTGGACCGAAGGACATTAGCGTGGCCATCCATGGGACTTCATCCTGATATGCGACTGGAATGCGTTCAGATTGAGGAATGCCCAACTCGGTTTGTGCCTCGTCCAATTTGCGTTCGAATGCTTCGACAGAGCCAATGGTGAAGTAGTAGTGGAAGTAAGGGCGAGATGCAGGGGAGTCGGGATACATGCTAGCGACGGCCTCTCTGTGAAGACTGACACGTACTCTAGTTCTGTTGACCACGGTGAGTTTCTCGACCAGGCCCTTGTCAAAGAATGTCGTCCGGAACTCTTGCCATGTGATGTCTCGCGAATCTTCACCTGGGAACATGCTGCGGTAGACGTAGTAGGTAATGCAGGAGGCAATGATGAAGTTCAGGTCGGGCATCTTCAAGGTGAAGACCTTGAAGTTTGGCTCTTCACCTTTAGCTCCACCTGACGATTTCTTTTGGTCCTTGCTTTTCTCCTTCTCCTTGTCGTTCTCCTCCTCCTCGTTCTCCGGCTTGTTCTTCTTCTCCTTGTTCTCCTCGCTCTTCTTCTCTTGCTCGAACGCCTTTTCTATCTCGTCGTCCTTCTTGGACTGCTCAGACTTTGAGCTTTCCTTGTCCTCCTTAATTCCCCTGGCACGATCGTACTGAGCCTTCCATTCTTTGAAGTCCTTCTCATTTAGCAGCTTTCTGGCGATGTCAACCTCACTTTCATCATATTTCAGATTGGACGAGAATTGACCCATATCAGAAGTTGCAGTCTTCCATGCTCTCTTTGAGAAGTATGCTGTGACTTGCGCCAATGATTTGAGGCTCATAGACCGGTCATTGCCCATGTCCTTGATGACATTGACAAGCTCGGGTGGGTAATTCTCATCCTTGACGAACTGCATCATCTCATCGACCATGTGTCTTTTTGAGGTTGGAACCATATCCTTCATTCTTTCAGCGCATTCTTTCAGCTCCTCGAGTTCCTCCTTGCTCAAATTTGAATTTTCATCACCAGGCTTGCCATTGCCGTTCTCCCCGGGACCCGTGGAGTATGCGCGTATCGAGGCAGCATTGCGTGATGTGAACGATAGCGATTGAGAAAGCGTCGAGAATTGCGGGCTGATAGAGCGCTGACTAGTCGGCTGCTGTTGTAGCAGACTTGCAGAGTGCCGGGAAAATGCAGGATAGGCACAACTATGCTCGATTGTCGCTCGTCTCAGATTACGGCTGAGCAAACCCGGCCGCCGGAGAAGGCGAGAAGCCATCGGAGGCAGAAGTATAGCGGTGTGCCTGATGGCAGACGAACAAGCGGCAACAGTGAGACTGCGCGCACAAAGGGACAGGCAATAGCTGTATCCAAAGGCTCGTGCAGTGCAGCGTGTTAATCGCAGGGCCTTTCGAGGTCAGCGGACGGGTCGGTGCGGAAGGAATCGAGGGCCAATGCCACGGGAAACAAGTGCCCTGTCCTCTTTGGTGGCGGTAGGACTGCAGGTGGCCTGTCAGATAGCAATTGAGAGCAGCCTTGATATGGAATCGATGATGGAAGAGTAAGACAGGCCCTCGGATAACAGAGACTCATCGACTCATCCCGCTGCAGCGCCCTTAAGTTAGTTCAGGTCAGAATGTGGTCCGCTTTTCCTCCTGCAAAAAACTCGTACATTTGCGGCCGCATATTTAGTCAGCAGCAAGTGACATACTGCACATACATAGCATAAGAGACAAGAGGCATTAATTAAGTGATATGTATGTATCATGGATTAGACACCGTAGCTACGTATTATACATCTTCAGTATATACACACATACTGTACATATGTACTGGGCTCATCAACATCATCATCATCATCATCATTATCTCCTTCTTATTGACCGTTGTGAGGGACGTTTTGACTCGGCGAGTCTGTGGTATTGTCTCCAAACATCGCACCTCTCATGTTCCCGCCTGCATTCGGTGTCTCGGGTATCCCAAATGCACCTATATTACCAGCCATACCTCCTGAAAAGTCGGGCCCATACGCCCAATCCCACTCCAATCCCATAGGCATTTGCCATAAGTCCTGCGGAACGAACGGCGACATTCCCGACATGTCAATGGACGTGAGATTTGGATCGGGACATGTAGTGTACGGCTGACCCGGTTGCTGTTGTTGTTGTTGTTGTTGCTGCTGCTGCTGCTGCATTGAGTCCATTGGATCATGCTGCATCATGCGAGGAATATCATAAAGATCTTGTTCATGTTGTTGCTGCTGTTGTTGGGGATAAAATGCCGAAGAGGTAGCATTGTTGGACGCCGTATTGTTCCCATTGCCTCGAACGGGACTACTGGCTCGAGTGCCAGCTTGACTACCGACATTCACATTATTGTTTTTGTCGGCCTCCTTCGGCTGCGTCCTGGGTGAAACCGAGTCATGGTCAACACGTCCGCTCGCATCTTCATTAGAGTGATCGCGAGATTGGGCATCTCTGGCATCTTGATTGACATGTCTATCGCCATTCTGACTCTCAACTTCGTTCTCCGTAGGAGCGGTACTGGGACTCTTCCTCTTGTGTTTTCCCTGTGCTTCACGCTCGGCTTTCTCAACAACAGTTTTCGCAATCCTCTCAAACTCTGCACATACTCCCAGCATTCGTCTCACACTTCCATTGCTTTCATCTGTCACTAATCGTGAGAGGAAATTGACCACCGTGCTCATCAATTTCACATCTGCTCTTGCCCGTGCATCTTGCGGATTTTGCAGTATGTGGGCAAACAATGTGACCAGAGCGGAGATTGGGAAATAGAGAATTAGCCACACACATGCAAAGTCTCCCTGCGGTATGTATTTGATCAAATGGATTGTGTACCGTGCCGTTTGCACACACACGGCGGCACTAGAGAAGACTCGAGGATTGAGCGGGCGGGCATTCAGGCCTTGAATGGCGTAATTTGACAATCGTGACGTCCAATAGCCGTGGTGCACGCTCATTCGGTGGATCGTCGCCAGGCAATTATAGTAGGACAAATGTAGCAGAACGATATGTATCATGAGCGGCGGATGCGTTGTCTTGATTTCATGATCTGGCCGGAACTCAATTGGAATACTTTCCTTCCATTCTTCAATCTCCTGGTCCAGTTCACCGATCGTATTGAGCAATTCTCCGTCAGATTGTTGTGATGCCCGCGCAGAGTAAAGCTGCTTATAAAC
The DNA here is from genome assembly GCA_001636715.1 of Ascosphaera apis ARSEF 7405. Lineage (NCBI taxonomy): Eukaryota > Fungi > Ascomycota > Eurotiomycetes > Onygenales > Ascosphaeraceae > Ascosphaera > Ascosphaera apis. The sequence goes on along the minus strand of AZGZ01000003.1, from coordinate 224,490 downwards.
TTTACTCGAAATCAATCCGAACCGACACATCACCCTGAAGAGATTGACCTTGCCTTTACCATCACTCAATGGCACATTTCCGACATTATCTGGCGGGTCTTCACTTGGCAGTTCAACATTCATATCGTCATCATCCTGGACAGCCGGTCTGCCTGACCTAAGGCAGATATCCTTATCCATCAGATACGCGATCCAAAACACTCTCTTTCTCTGCTCAGCTTCCACGGGGCTTAGATTGAATCCATATCCTCGCTTATGCAATCCAATACCATGTGCCACTCGAATAGCGGCTGCAACTAAAAAGAACGTGGGTTGCGGATTGGGTGTTCCCTGAAGGAACAATGCCATGCCCAGCAATGCTTGCACGCTCAATAAATCTGTATTGCGCATGGTCAATTCCGTAAGGACACCCATTGCATTCTTCAAATATAACCAGGCCATCTTGTCTTCTTCTTGTGGAACCAGATTCGTGATAACTCGTAGGCGATGTGCGATTGCAAGCACGATGTTTATACTGGCCCACCATCCCGACCCTTCATATGGATCTCGCGAATATTGTCGTTCGACGAGATGCATGAAGGTTGGTTCGTGGTAGAGAGGGAAAAGGCAATTGAAGTTCTCAAAGTAATCCCGAAGTAAAGACATGGCTTCGTCTCGTGGCGGCAGTGGTTTGAATACCCGTCGAGCAAAAATATCACTGAAAATCTCGGGTTTCCAGTATATCCATTTGTTGTCGTCGATGTATGATTGAGATATCATCTCCTGAAATGAATTATCTCCTGTTTTTTCGTTGACCCATTGTATACCCCTCGGTGAGAATATTGAAAAGCCAGAGGAGGATCCTGACAACAAATTACCTAAGTGTCAATACAAAGTTCATAGTTGGCTTAAGGAGACTGAATTGTATCACATACCAATGTATCTTGTCTCACCACAATTATCAGTGATCAATGAACACATCATATCCGAAATGTTCTCCTGGCGCTGCTTATCCGTATCGTCCGCTGCGGCAGCATTATTCCAGGTGTTTGACCCTTTATCGGTCCTCCTCCAATTTGGAGAACCCCCGATACTTTCAGGTACTGAGTGAGAAAACCTAGGCGTACTCTGGTGCGAACTGGCAGCTGACTGTCCAACTGCATGCCCCATCGGTGAATTAAGCATAGTAGGCATACCGCTATTCCCAATTCCCGTACTGGCAGGGGTACCACTGCCACTGGCATTGGGCCAGAGATTAGATGTATTCTTTTTCGCCGCAGCTGCGGCCATAGACTTGTCAGCAAGGCGCTTCTCAAGCGCACCCAAATCAGTCTTGCCAAAATCTGATTCCGAAAGAAGTCCTGAGAGACGAAGGAGTGACTCCATCCGACCTAACCGGTTTTCTAGGCCCTCAATATACTTTGCACTGAAAATGAATCCTCAATGAGAAGCTATTCAAATCAAACACGCATGAACCGGGACATTTTTGGACATACCCTTTTGGCGGATTTCGCTTTTTCTCAACCTGGGTAAAAATGCACTCTGTTTTATAATTGATGCAATGCGAGCATTTCGGCATTTTACCATCGCACTTTATCTTCTTTTTTCGACACATATCGCATGCCTAATAGCGTCCGTCAGTATCGATTTCACCCTCTAGACTTGCGATTAGGGGGGTGGAAATAGGTCTCACTCTAGCAATTCTTCTTCTCTTCGCATCGTTGCTCTCGTCTATTCCACTGCCGTAATGATCATCAGCGCCAGCAGCACCACCGGCACCAGCTGCCGAGCCCATCATGCCATTAGCGGCATACATTGGCATAGGCCCCTGTGGCATCCCAGGAGCAGTAACGCCCATAGGGTCAGAGGGCATGGTACTATAAGTGCCAAACTGCTGGGGTATATGCGGACCCGTATGCTGCGACGGCATGCTCTGGTTACCCGGTGGTGCAATTGGGACGCCACGAACGTCGTATGGCGGTAGATTGGGGATACCGGGCGGTTGCTGTTGCTGTTGTTGCGGCTGCTGTGGGCCTGGCGTCTGCACGCTAGGTCGATGACCACCGTGAGGGAGAGACTGTTGCTGCTGTGGAAGTGGTGCACCACCTGGAGCACCAAGCGGGACTCGCTGGTCCATTGCGCTATGAAGGATGAAGAGTGTATGCTTGCTCTTTTGATTTTTTGGTACCTCACGTCCTTCTCCTTCTTATCCCTTCTTCTTTAATTGAGAGTCGGCGTTATGCTCCGAATTTGACACTAATTTGTAATGTGCAATGCAGAAGTTGAGCAGATGTGCCGCTGTGACGCTGTTTGTTCGGCGCAGTACTTATTTTTGTATTATTCTTTTCTTCCTTGTCGAGAAGAAGCGGCAAAGAACGTTACCCGATCTCTATAAGTAAGCACTTGTCGGACGATAGGCGCAATGCGATGAGAACGCAAATGCCGGAGACCATAAGTCTGGAATATATGCGAGTAATATAAGATAATTTTCTTTTCTTTCTGCCTTCGTAGAGAGGGCTGCGGTACCTGGCGGACACGACACGACGAGGAGTGAGCCTGAGGGAAAGTTTTCTGGTAATCAAGGGTTCGACGACGGCTTCTATGGCGGCTTCCAGGCAGGACGAAGCAGCAGCTTGAAGAAATTGATAGGGAATGGCCGGGGGGTACAAGATTGTGAGACAGGCTGTCCAACTCTTCGCTTGCTCTTGTTCTTGTTCTTGGTCGTATATCGTATCTTGACAATCTCAATCTTCTGTTTCTCTTAATAAGTAATATATAACTCGAGGGGATAATTCCGCGCTTGCAATCTCTTGTGGAGGCTGAGATATAAGATGAATGGTAATAATGGTCAGCGGATAGAGATTGGAATGAAGAATTCAGACAGCCGGTGCCCTGCCTCTATTTCTTCGAGACGTTGGTAATCCTTGCTCATACATATATTGCGCTCGCATATGTCACTCATATGCCTAGGCAAAAGCACCCACACGGGAGTACCGTATACTATAAGTATATGGTGTCCTTGATCCTCGATCTTGGATATGAATATGGATATGGATATGTATGGACTTGAACGGCTCTCCGCGATGCCAGCTGCCACATGGGAGGGAATACATATATACCATCCGTTTGACACTAAACGGTCTGCACTGTCCTCATATGTCTCCT
>AZGZ01000003.1:201142-221246 GCA_001636715.1 Ascosphaera apis ARSEF 7405 | reverse complement strand
TTGTTACATACAAAAGTGGGCATGAGAAGAGTCGAGGCCTTGAGCGTACATCATCAACGCTCCACTCCATCTGCAATTGTTGAAGGATGGAACTACGAGCAACCTGCGGATACAAGAGGAGGAATATTGGGAAACGGCGCAAGTTGGTAAATAAGAAGAGAGGTTCTCAGCAATATCAATCAATTGAGCTATTAGTCGGTCAATTAAACCAGTGCCAACTTGAGTAGCAGATATCCCATTTCTAGGCCAGTTAAGAGACTCCAAGGGCAAGAGATGCACACCAAGCAACAAGCCTCCAATTGAGTTCTCCCCTGTTGGCTCTCTAAAGCTGCTCCACGCATGGCGCCACTTTCTTCCTCTTCTCGTTCTTGTCGCTTCTTTTCTCGGACATCTTCCTTCAATCAGGACGACGATGGGAGTCCTCCTCCATCAATGAAATCGACCGCATTTACTCTGTCGATCAGCCCACTATCAAGCAATTTCTGCTTCATGGCGAGGTGCACTGGATCGGCAACGAGGTAGAAATCTCTATCGGCCCTGTTTGCAAACTCCATGACAAACACATGTGTGTAGATGGAACTCTGCAAGGAAGAAAAAAGGTCGGTTCCGGCAAGCGTATCAATCAGCATCTTCCTTTCAAAGGCTAGGTATAGCTTCTTGCTCTTGGGTCTCCATTGTTCTTCCTCCCCCCTGGAATTGACTTTCACCATACAGTGGCAGAATGAAGATCGTTTTTGCCCCCTTTCGCGCTGAGAATGTAGGGACTCCGTGTTTTGGGATGAAGGCATCGGTCCTTGAGTGAAATCAAGGCATCGTAATGCTGGTCGTTGGATATCGTCAGCACATACGGTCCTTGCCCGGACGACTATTCCATTGTGACTGTGACTGCAACTGCTTTTACCTCCTGAAATTGCTCACTTGTGGTGCCGTCTCTGACGGTGACCAGCAGGATATGGGTGACGGGTCTGGCAGCCATTGTTGAAGAAACGGATCTCGTTATCGTTCTCAATTGACGATTGGGATGTTGGTCTTCTCAGCAGTCAACAACTTCCGTAGTCAATTGAAAGCTATGTTTCCTTCGACAAGCAGATCTCACCAGGGGGTTCCTCATTTGCTTCTTTGCTTCTACCCCATCGCGGAATTAAAACCTAAGATATGCCTTATACAGTATATTCCCTTTTGTCATTTCCAACTCAGTCAATTCAGACCCGTGAGAAATATCCATGACACATTGTTCAACCAGGGGGAATGTGGACTTGAAGCTGACTGTTGTAGCTGAGTGACCGGTGCTCCCACTTGCGATTCATGATCCTTCTGACAATTTCTACGCTGGGTATGGGTCACCGACTGTAATTAGCCGCGAGTCGTGCACTGGAAGTGGACTTCAATGAGGGATGAACGGCAGTGCATGACATGCGTGGGCGTGTAGACCGCAGTCTCCTGTCCCCATCTCTTGCCCTGGCTACTCATGGTGTGGCCGCGATACAGCACACAACTTACCAGGGAGCATGTCCAAGTACAGTAAATCATCCTGTGGTCATCAACTGAACGATGTCCCTGGAGTCCCACCTACCTAATACATTGCAGCCAGATGGTGTCGTGTAGATCCTGTCACCAGCAAAGGCGTCACTGAGATGTCGATCGTAACAATAACCGCACCATCAGAAGCTGGGCATTGAATGGCTTTTCCCGCCTCCTAACTACATCAATACCTCAATGCAACCTCTGCTGCTATACTGCAGGCGCCACACAAGGAGGAATAGGGGGTTGCATATCTCGTTCTGGATGGCATTAGATTATTTCAATCCCAAATATCAACATCATACGGCATCAAAAAGGCGAAGTATATCAAGAAAAGAAAGGCGAGAGAGTACACAGCCATAAAGCAGAAACCATGCGCTAAGTAACGTACTACGACACAAACAAGCCCACATCTATCAATCATCCCGTTTTATTTGCTCCTTGCCCCCTTTGAACAGCTCTCGCCGAAAACACACAAAAAAATCACATCGTCACTCGTTGAGGAAAAACACACCCTTTACAAAGCGTTGACTAGTCTACGCTCCTTTCTAAGAGCGCGTAGCTTTTCTCTGGCCTCCTCAAGAGGCACCAACTCGCCCTTGGACTGTGTCTTGGGATCGTCACGGTTACGGATGTTGACAGTGCGAGACTCCTTCTCCTGGGCACCAACCACTGTAAATAAAAGTTAGCGCGGCTCTTGATTTAACCCAAGGATATATTGACGATGTTGGAAACAAAAGAAATGAAAGATGAACTTACCAAAGATGAAGTTATACTGTGCAAGCTGGCCGTTTCTAATCTTCTTCTGCATGGTGTTACTGCTCAAGTCGATGTCGACCTCCAACTTATCACCCTTCAAAATCTGCTGCAATTCCTCGACGTAGTCGTTGACAGCAGGCATGACGGGAACAATCAAGATTTGCCTAGGGCTCAACCAGAAAGGCCACTTGCCAGCGAAATGCTCGATAATGATACCGAAGAAACGCTCGAAGGAGCCGATGATGGCACGGTGAATCATGACGGGACGAGCACGGCCTGGTGCGATGTCACCGTTCTTGACGGCGGCAGCCTTATCTTTCTCGGCATCGTCGGCCGAAGAGGCGACAGCCTTGTCAGAAGATGACATGTACTCGAGCTTGAAGTTGATCGGGTTCTGGAAATCGAGCTGGATAGTAGCGCACTGGAACTCTCTGCCGAGAGCGTCATTGATGGTGATATCAATCTTAGGACCATAGAACGCACCATCACCTTCGTTGAGCTCCCAATCGTCTCCCTTGAAGTTTCTCAAAGCCTGGCGAAGCTGCTCCTCAGCGAAATCCCAAGTTTCAAGTTCACCGAGGTACTTCTCAGGACGGGTAGAAAGCATGAGCTTGAAGGTAAAGCCGAACAAACCGTACACAGCGTTTAAGAAATCGAAGATGCCCTCAATCTCGGCTGTAATCTGGTCGTTGCGGCAGAAGATATGGGCGTCATCCTGCTGGAACTTACGGACACGAGTAAGACCGGACAAAGCACCGCTGGCCTCGTTGCGATGTAGAACACCGAAATCAGCCATACGAAGAGGCAACTCTCTCCACGACCGTTCACGGTGCTTGAACATGATGCAGTGACCGGGACAGTTCATTGGTTTCAAGGCCCATGTCTTCTTCTCAATGTCCATCTTGAACATATTCTCGGAGTAATGCTGCCAGTGGCCCGAAGTCTTCCAGATCGAAACATCGTACATGTTTGGCGTCTGGACCTCACTGTAACCCCGTTTTCGGTACTCAGTGCGCAACAGCTTCTGGAGCTGATTGAAAATCTTGGTACCAGCAGGAAGAAGGAATGGAGAGCCAGGAGAAGTCTCGTCGAAGAAGAAAAGTTCCTGGTCCTTGCCGATGCGAAGATGGTTGCGCTTCTCGGCCTCTTCTAGGAACTTGAGATGATCCTTCATGAGCTGCTTGTCGGGGAAAGCAACACCACGGATACGATGGAGAGCGTCGTTGCTCTGGTCACCCAAGAAATAAGCAGAAGAGTTCTATATAAGGATCGAGTTAGTAAAATGAAAATCCACAAGCCCAATGCGCTTAAGCAAAGAAAAGAAAGCTACACACCTGCATGATCTTCATAGCCTTGATCTTGCCAGTGTTCTGGATGTGAGGACCGCGGCACAGATCGACAAGGGTACCGCAGCGGTAGACTGTGCTGTACTCTCCCTCGACAAGGTTGTTGATATAGTGAAGCTTATACTTGGAGTAGGCGAACATCTTCTTCAGGTTCTCCTTGGAAACCTCCAATCGCTCGAACTTCTGCTTCTCCTTGCAGACCTTCTCAGATCGCTTGTCGAGAGCAGGCCAGTCGGACTCCTTCACGACTTTGCTGTAACATAATCAGTATCATGGAGAGGGAGAAAAGAAAATAAGTTGAAAATGATCTTCGCGCGAACAATGAAGATGAGGGAATCAGACTTACCCCTCAGGCAGAGCCATGTCGTAGAAGTAACCCTGAGAAGTGGGAGGACCATGCGAAAGCAAGCATCCGAACTCGCACTCAGAAGCTTCACCAAGAGCGTGAGCACTCGAATGCCAGAAAACTTCGCGACCCTCGGGCACATCGAATGGGAGGTACTCGACAGAAGCATCAGACTCCAAGGGTCTGTCCAAATCCCATAGCTGCTTGTTGACCTTTGCGATAACGATGCGCGCAGCAATATCCTTAGGGGCGTTCCTCAAGAAACTACCGGGTGTAGTCTCGAAAGCCTTGCCGATAGATGTGACAGGGCCCTTGCCGTCGCCCAAGTCGACAGTGACATTGATGTTGGGATGCTCCCTGTTCTTGATTTCCTCGTCGTGCTGCTTCTTCAGCTCCTCGAAAAGCTTATTGCGCTCAATGATGAAGTCCGGCAGAGGAGTGTCGGCGGGTTTCGCGCTCTGCTTCTTCTCCTTCTTCTCCTTCTTGCTGTCCTTCTTGTCCTCAGCAGGGACAGCAGCAGCGGGGGCAGCGTCAGCCATAGCGGGCGCAGGACGAATGGGTAGTTCTTGTGACTGTTGCGCCTGGTCGGCCATGATATTCAATTCCAGTATTGTCTGTCAACCTGTCTGTTTGTATGTGCGCAGCCTATACAACAACTGCAATCCTGATCCTGGACCTGATATCAATCCTGGGCCAGTCGTTCCTGTTCCTATCGCGGTCGTCGTTATCGTTGTCGCTGTCGTCGTCGTTCGTCTTCAATTCCCCCTCCTTCTCGACCTGACTCATCTCAAACGGCGCCAAAAATTGTTCGTGCATGCAGGGCGGTGAGTATAGCTTAGTCAGCGCATTATTTTTCTGCCGCGGTCCAATCCACGCCCACTCCGAATCGGGAAATCAAATCGAGGAAAAATTTCGAGGGAGGAGAGGCAGCGACAGTGAGGACGACGACAACGACGACGACGACGACGACGACGACGACAAGAGCAGGGCCCGAGTCTAAGCAGAAGCAGAAGGAGACAGCTTGCTATACTCCCATTCCCGTTTAAATCGCATTTCTTTACAGCAAGCATGTCTTTCAGAGGTGGTAACAGAGGCGGCCGCGGAGGTTTTGCTCCTCGTGGTGGTGCGTTTTGCCCAGTTGCTTGCAGATAGATATGCTGTCGATGGATATTGGCAGTGAGATGCAGAACAGCAGTTGACTCGTTGATTTTATAGGACGCGGTGGCTTCCAGCCTTCATTTGGGCCTCCTGCTACTGTTTTGGGTACGTCATGGAACTTCATGATTTGAAAGAGGGGTGTGTGACATGGTCTGTGGATGCTAATTTGGCTGTGCTATAGAGATGGGATCTTTCATGCACGCCTGTGAGGGTGAGCTCGTTTGCGAGTCTATCAACCCCAAGATCCCTTACTTCAACGCTCCTATCTATTTGGAGAACAAGGTACGACGCGGCAGTCTCAGTATCCGACATTGAGGCGATATATAGTTGGCTAATCTGGTCGTTTTTCTCTCCTGCTCTACAGACACCAATCGGAAAGGTTGATGAAGTCCTTGGCCCCATTAACCAGGTTTACTTCACTATCAAGCCCCAGGAGGGTATTCAGGCCACCTCTTTCAAGCCTGGTGACAAGGTTTATATCGGTGGTGATAAGTTGCTGCCGCTAGAGAAGTGCGTCATCTTCCTTTTCTGAATTAGAAAGAAGCTATATTCTGCGCTTCACTTCATTCCGTTTTTGTTACAGAATTGCATCAGACTGACAAGTTGCCATTACTCTAGGTTCCTTCCCAAGCCTAAGCCACCACCAGGTGCTCCCAAGGTCAAGAAGGCCGCTGGACGGGGCGGTGCTGCTCGTGGTGGCCGTGGCGGCCCTGCTAGAGGTCGCGGTGGTTTCGGTGGCCGTGGTGGTGCTCCCAGAGGCCGTGGAGGCTTTGGCGGTCGTGGTGGTGGTGCCCCTAGAGGAAGAGGCGGCTTCGGTGCCCCCAGAGGTGGTCCCAGAGGCGGTGGTCGTGGTCGCGGACGATTCTAAGCGGAGACGTGGACAACCAATAATCATGACCTATTGATCCAGCCTTGATTCCCCGCTATTAAACAAACGCAAAAAGCAAAGAAAAGCCGCAAGCAGATCATCGGGTATTTGTTATCTGTGTACATGGCGTTATGGGTGCATATTTTGGAATGTTTTGCCGTTTGATCACTTTCGTTCTTCCTTTATTGTTTTCTTCTCTGATAATCCTTGTTTTTCTCCTTGTATTGGTTTCGAAAATGTCAAAACATAGCTTGTTTTTACATAGAGCTGTTACTTCTTCAACGCAGCAATTTTCAAAAGGTTTCCTCTATACTCTCCGTACATCCCATATCTCGTCTTATCTCACTTTCAACGAAACATATAGTCTCTGCATGATCTATTTCCAAGTCACAAATTCTCATCTCCACCCTTCAGCGCATTACACACCTTGCTTTTTCCTCTTTCTCTTTCCTCAAACCATACCAAAATTGTTAATCCTTGCCCTGCAGGAATACATCTGAACGCAGAACTATCATGTCGACTCGGCCCGAACTTGCTTCATCAATGCCGCATGGCGAACCCGATCCTCTAATTCGTTAGAACTGCTCCATACTAGCCTGTTTAGGCCTAGTGGCCGATCGAGAGTTTTCCTCAGCTCAAATTCTTCAGAAATTGGACCCGTGGCCCAATTGGCAAGGCGCTTGACTACGATCTTGTCTGCTATCAAGAGATTCTGGGTTCGAATCCCAGCGGGTTCATTTTTTTGCCCTTGTTTGGCATAGTTATCGTTGGATAGTTGTGTTTTTGAAAGGAAGGAGTAATCCGACTCATGTTGCAATGGTTTTCAGGGACTCAGGGGTGGCAACTTTATCTTGCGGCTGGTTCAGCTGGTGAGTCAGGGGAAGGGTGTTTCCCATTGCGTGACGGCAAGTGTAGGTGACCCTGCAATGAATGCCCTTGCCTTAAAGATGAACAGCCAAATAGCAACATAGGAGATCCTATATATATCTCGTAGGAGGGAACTGACCGGTAAAGGTTGTATGCATTGTTGGCATGATTTGAACTTATTGATTTCCCACGTCACCGCTGTGTCCAAAGGAGCCAACAATGCCAATCCCTCTCCCAAGTCTGACACCTCAACAGCAATTGGAGGCTAATGCCATAGCCCGCTACCCAACTATCATTCGCGAACCGCAATTCAACGACGTGTTGTACACTTCCAATGATTTGAATGGTATATCAGAAAATTTCCTCAGAGATCGCAAGGACTATGTTCTGCGCAAAGCGAACCAAACTAGGCAGGAGAGTGCTATAAAAACTAGAGGGCCTTTGAGATGTGCTAGGATAGCAATCGTCCCGTATGTGCACTGTATTGAAGCCTGAAGCTGTATATCTAGTCGTACTGGCCCACTGACGATTGATATAGACATGGGCCTTTCGCATCGACCCACAAGATGACCATCGAGCTATATAGCTTGTTGAATTTTCCACACACGTGAGCCCATATGCCATGTAGCTGTGGTTTGGAGGCGGACTGACGATGATATCATAGAAAACGAATATTCATCCTGTCTAGTTATCATGCAGGGGGTCTTACAAAGATTGCCACGCCTCCCACAACAGTGCGAGGCTATAGGACCATTCTTTCAGATACTCCGTGGCCTGTGGATTCAGAACTCATCACTGCATGGAACGTGTCCGGTCAATGTCAGCAGGTGGATGTGGTGCAAGATCGGCAAGAGCATGGGATCGAGATACCATTGCTCTATTTGCACAAGTATTTTCAGCTTGCAATGGTAAATAAAAACCCAGAGCTTTTTCCAAAACTCATACCATTATTTGTGGGATCATGTACTCCCGCAGAGGAGGAATCCATTGCAAAAGATTTGTTGCTCCCATACATGAAAGATCCCGAAACTATCATCATTATTTCTTCAGACTGGATAAGATGGGGTGCTCCAGAACATACGTTCTATAGCCATGCAGCTCTGACCCCTTGTCCTGATAAGTTCAATGATCCGACGGAATTACCACAACCGTGGTCGTTCTTAGGCATTGCTCCAGCAGGGATCTTGAGAGCCACCGAAGAGTTAAGCAAGGAGAAGGGAGATCTGTTGCCATGTCATTTTCGAGCAGGTCGTAGAGATGATGTTAATCCGCAATTCAGACAACATGTCCCCAACATTATGGACAGCATCATGACTGAAGACTGGATGCTGATGTCGGCCTTGACATTACAACCGGATGGCGGAGCGATATTTCGCACCGTTAGAAGAAGGCTCGGCTTGCCATCCATATGTGGAGTACATGCGATACAGGCAGTTCTAGCAGCATTTCCGCTAGCAATCCAAGAGAGACGAACTGTAGAAGGCCAAAACGAATTGATTGAGAAGTATTCGGGGAGATTTGCCTGGCTCGGCCATGCCAGGGATAAAACTATTGTGTATGCAGATGATCATTCCTTGGGCTGGGTCTGTGGATTTGCGATATTGTTCTGATCATGGTGCCGGGCACAGTGTGTCGTGATAGGCAGAGACAAGATGACCATCACTTGAGCCATTTGTAGATGCAAGATCAACGCAATAAGATTGAACGTTCATCATCGCCAAGACTGTCACCCAGCGGGCCGTCCCGTGCCGTTACAATAAACGTGTAGACGAATTTGCGAGTCATTTCGCAGCCAGAAATGCTAGGTTGCGAACAGTCATCTATATTCCAGCCCCCTTTGAAGCACTTCCTGTCATACCGTAGTCTGGTTGCGATATGATTCACGAGGGTCCCCAACGATTAGGCTCCGGCATCGCATGGTGAACCCCTGTTGTCGATCCATGGTCCTACATTTAGCCACTCAAAACTGAGATGAACCACGGCTCCAAGAGCTATAGAATATTGCAACAGTGGAAAAGGAATGCCCAGTCATCTACATGAAGCTTGGCATCAGGATTTTATCGCAATTTAAAGCATCGACCTGCTCTCAAAGGAGGTGTTTTTCAATCTGTTGAGTTGATACTGCAGAGCCTATTGTTCAAAGACCGCCGCCAACATGTCTAAAGACCGCACAGTGGGGAGGAATGTTTTCCTCTATAATGGAAAAACAGGCGAAGCTTTAGGCGGCCTCGAGCAACAGGGCTCTTTCACTGAAGCCAATTTGCTATGGGTTTTAGAGAAGATTCTTTTAGTTTGCGACGCGCCTTTCGTCGTTGTGAATAGAGATACCGACAAGCAGGTGAAACAGAAGGACAGGCCGCTTGTGCCTGGATATTACGGCGTTTTCTGCGATGGTGAGTTTGCAACAGTAGTTGGAGAGTATGTATAACTTATGCCACTTCCTAACATCATTGCACAGGTACCATGACACTCACGGATGAGCCTTGGTTGCCGAGAATCTCATGCTATTCGGTGTCTGGATTGGATAATAATTTCCGTGACAGCGTCCGTGCTCGTGATGGTCGTTGCGTCGTGTCTGGAATCGTCAACGAGCTGGCCCCACGTGGAAGATGGGACTCATTTGAAGTTGGCCATGTCTTCCCGCTTGAATGGGAAAGTGTTTGGACAGACGAAAAATATGGCCGCTGGATCAAGGGTAACGACAGCGTGGAGTCAATTGCACAGATGAACTCTCCACAGAATGGAATACTTCTAACAAGCAACCTGCGGCGATGGTTCGACCAGTATCTCTTCTCGATCAATCCTGATGTAGGAGGCACCTCTCAGTCACACATGTCCTTTGAACATGATTCATTAACCCTGTTCTTTTCTTCATTTAGGACGACTATAAGGTCACTGTCTTCTGCAAAGACATTTTCAAGATAGACGGCAAGAAGCTCGATAAGGTCTGCAGGCAGAACGAGGATCCCAATCGCGTGTCAAAAGAGATTTTGAGATGGCATTTCCGTCAAGCTGTGCTCGCGAATATGCGTGGTGTCGGCGAGCCCACATTTGAGACGGATTTCCCACCTGGCAGCGACCGTTTGAGCGCGATGAGAGATGGACCGTATGGTAAGGAGCGATTGGAGAAGACCTTAGATATCCGCATGAAGTGGGCCTCTCTCAACCGATAAGAACGTCCATTTTGTCGATTTGACGAACGCACGTCAAGCATCGTGCACACAATCTCTGATAAAAGTATCATCATGTCCCTAGTCTTTTCTCAAATCCAACCCATGTCTCAGTATCATCAAACCCATTGTGCTTGCATGCTCGACATGGTGTGTACTGAGCCCTGCGTAAGGCGCACCAGCCAGGCGCCAGACCACGAACTCATAAAAGTATATTCTTTCCGATTGACAACTGTGTTCTCCAGCGGTCAATCGCGCATCCTCATCGTAAACCACCACATGTAGTCATCCTTGCACAGAAGTTGATGAATGGATGGACGTCGTGGAGTTGTCCTTGAGCGGGTTGCGCGCGTCGAAGTGACCGCGGACGGGCGGTGCGGGCCATACGTAACTACACGTGATCGGGGAAAAAAGTTCACCGGCCAAAAAAATAAAAATAAAAAATACAAAAAAAGTAAATGATTTTTTTCTTTGGCATAGGTTTAGAAAGAAGCCATCAAACAAACACCACTAAGAGCCCGTCTGTATTGATTCAGGCAATGGCACAGAGGGTCCAACGGTGTCGAACAGCTCTATAAATTGATACATTCAACGATTCCGAGATCATGGACGTCCACCGCTGCCGTTTCGTGCCTTACAATCCGCAAGCGATCAACGCCCTTGCGTTTTCGCATCCTCCATCTGCAGACCTTAATGACAGAGGCGTGCCGACTCTCCGCCTTGCTATAGGCCGTGCAAATGGTGATATCGAGATATGGAATCCCCAGAGGGGCGCATGGGTTCAGGAGTCGATTCTGCGAGGTGGCAAAGATAGGAGCATTGAGGGACTGGCATGGACAATAGATCCCATGGAGGAGCTTCACGATGGCACTAAACTACCCGGGAAAATCAGGTTGTTCAGTATCGGAGCCTCTGAAGCCGTGACGGAATGGGATTTGGCGACTGGTTTGCCAGCAAGACATTCGTCAGGAAATTTTGGAGAGATATGGTCGTTAGCTGTCCAACCGGCATGGAAACCGCATCGAAAGGACAAGGAGACTGGAAAGTTTTTAGGGCCAGCAGAGGGCGAGAACACAAGTCAGCATCTTGCTGTCGGTTGCGCAGACGGTTCTGTTGTGCTCCTTTCGACAGCAGATGGTGACCTGAAATACGTGAAAACCATGCGGCCATCGACGAAAAAGGCCCGCGTATTGAGTATCGCCTTTCAGAATCGACACACTATCGTTGCTGGGTACGCAGACTCCACCATGCGTGTTTTTGATATACAAAGCGGCAGATTGATTCGTCTCATCTCATTGGGCAACGCCGAAGGTCGCCGCGAGCTTCTCGTTTGGTCTGTCAAGTGCCTACCTGACGGCAGCATTGTGTCAGGAGATTCCGCTGGTGAAGTCCGTTTCTGGGATGCTAAAAACTACTCGCTCATCCAGCGTATACAAGGACACCAGGCCGACGTGCTTGATTTGGCTGTCAGTGCCGACGGACAGACTGTCGTCAGTGGAGGAGCAGACTCAAGAACAACGGTCTACAAATTGAAGGATGGCAAGACCAACAAGTCTCGGCGGTGGCAGGAGGTCATGCATAGAAGATATCACACGCATGATGTCAAGTGTTTTGCCGTTTATGAAACAAAGGAGATCAGTTTTATTGTCTCCGGAGGTATGCATTTCAAGCCCCATATTATCACCGAGAAATTCAAAATCTAACATAGTTACCCAGGCCTCGATACCATTCCAATCGTCGTTCCTCTTCGCGAAATCGGCGCAGAGCATCATCGCAAACTTTCCTCTCTACCTCAGGTTCCTCAGGTTTCATCGGCCGCTTCCTCACGTCTTGTCATGGGCTGGTGGGATCGTGAAGTCAGCATCTGGCGTATAAGCAGACGCAGCGAACAAGCACCATCACACAAACTTGTTGGTAAAGTTCTGTTGCTTGGTGACGAGAATTTGTCTGCGGCCACTATATCGGCCAATGGCAGTCTGCTGGTTGCGGCTTCGTTTGCCGAGGTCAAGATGTTTACCCTACGAAAAAGGACGGCCGTCTCAGAAGAGGACAAGTACGCTCTCAGGGTTCATAAGATCGAACTTCCTGCGGCAATTGCGGAATCTGGTGCTCGCCTTGTTAGGCTTTCCTCCGATAACAAATGGCTTGTTGTCATCACCCCAAACAGCGATATTCTTATGGCACGCATTGATGTTGAAAGTGACGGTCACGATGTGAAAGTTAACGTCCTGCCAAGCGTTGCAAAACTCACTCGCGCTCCCCGTCATGAGCGTCATGCGAAGGGAAAACAAGGTACCCATGGTGCATATGAAAGGACCATCAACACAGTCGCATTTTCATCTAATAACCAGATTGTTGCGTGCGGTGACCTCTCTGGATGTATCGATTCTTGGATTTTGAGGGACGTTGACGAGAAATCAGAGAAGCAACAGAAGAGGTCCGACAGCAACTCATCTGATGATGACTCCGACTCAGATTCCGAGGATGAAGACATCGTTCTTGGGGGTCAACGTTGGACACCAAACCCCTTTTTACCTCGCAACTCCTCGAATTTCCTGTTCATTACATTCCGCCCACAGACATCTACAGAATCGCCTTTCGATAAACTTGTTGCTGTGACTACAGATCACGCCATTCTCGAGTTTGATGTTCTTAAAGGCAAATTATCGGATTGGTCCCGCAGGAATCCGAAGAGCTGCTTACCCGCCAACTTCAGATCGATCAAAGATCGAGCTATGGGTGCTCTCTGGGACGCACATCCGGGGCGCGAGCGGTTGTGGCTCTACGGACCCAATTGGATATGCATGTTTGATATGATGCAGGATTTCCCATCCCCAGAAGAAGCTTCCCAAGATCAGAAATCCGCTTTGGTGAAGTCTACGCATAAGCGCAAGCGTGACGATGGATCGAAGCCCGGTGTTAACACCGGTGCAGGTGACAGTATGCCTTTGGCTGAATCCTACGTTGGTATCGCTCGGAAGATGAGACGCGTTCAGGGGGCGGATGCTATCGATGAGCAGGCCGGCAAATGGATACAACTAAGAGAAGAAGTCAAGCCAGATGAGGAAGAAGAGAACGAGGCATCATTGAAGATGGCGAATATGAGACGACAGATAACCAACGGAGACGACATTGATGAAGATAAGAAGACTGATGTCACAACTAACGGGGGCCAAAACGGTACGACCGCTGTGACTCAATTGCAAGGCCGAAACACAAGCAGGAAATGGTGGCATACTCTGAAGTATCGTGAAATGCTGGGTATATTGCCATTGTCTGGCGATGTGGATGACGATACCGCTGATACGGAGACCGATGGTGATGCTTCTGAGCCAGAAGCCATTCCTCAGAATAAGCCTACGCTTGAAGTTGCTATTGTTGAGAGACCTATCTGGGATGTCGATCTGCCTGGAAGATATGTGCGGGATTATGAGGAATGAGAAAGCTAGAGGCAGTTTGTTTGTACAATCATAGCGTTGGATTCCTTATATTGGTCTGGATTAAAAATTCATTTTTGCTGTATTTTGGAGCATCGCCCGGCGTGAGTTATTCAAGGTCTTATAGAGGTTCAATATACCTGTTTCTTTGAGGTATCTCTTTTCTCAAAATTCCCAATACCTTCGCTCTGTATTCGTAGAGCTCTTCGACTGTTTGAGCGTCTTTACCGTTTTTGCAGAGAAGAGTTTGTGGATGGTATCGAGTGGCCAGTATTGAGTACCCGTCAGGGGTCATCGGCTGAAGAATTGGCAATTCAGTTTAGGAGTCAATTCCAGTGTCAATGTTTGCCTCCTTGCCATTAGAAGATGTTCACCGCCGGTGAGCGTATCGTTTCAAAAGATCGTTCTTTTCCAATGCTTTGATTTGATCCTTTGGTAGACAGAAGAATAATTCAACGCCTCCGTCAGGTAATCTTGGGAAGACAATATGCGTTCCGTTCAGATACCCAGTGTTAGGCACCCTGACCCCCTGTATTTTTCCAAGCAGAGGTCCCCAATCATAGTCTCGTACATTCCACTCACTCCACGAAGTCAACATGACACCGGATTTCGGGATTTTAGGCAGAGCACTGTAAACCATTGAATATTTTTGACCCTCATCCCGAAGTTTCTGGGCCGCCGCGAGAAGGTTTTGCAGAGATGTCTTATATAAGGCGCTCGTCACAGCTTGACGAACTAAGAGGGCCAAATCAGCCAATGTGAGGGATTCGTCATATACCTTGCCTAATGGTGCCAAGGCACTTGCAGGCTGGAGAAAACAGCCCATCTCAGTGGCGTGTATTTCCATATCAAGTTTGCGACGACCATCTACTGCGAAGCAGATCTCACTTTGCTCCTCGGTGCTGGTTGGAAGGCCCTGAACTTGAATTGAGACACGCCACATCAGTGCAGCAATGGCGTCGTTGGTTGAGATCCAGGATTGCTCAGTCTTCAAGGTTGCATTCAATGGAGAGGCAAGAGCTTTGAGAGCTTTCTGAGAGGATTTGGAGAGGTAGTAAACGGCAACGGACCAATCTGGCTCCAAAATCTGTGATGGTGGTGGTTTGGAGGAAGGCCATAGCTGGAAACTTGGAGAGTCTTCAATGTGTGAAGAACCCTCTGATGAACCCTTCATGACAAGCTCTCTACTGCCGTACATCTCTTCCAATTGAATGGGCTCAGAGATTGGGATTCCCTGAACCCTTCGGCATTCCTCCGCGAAAACCTGCATCCAAATGGCCAAAGAAGTACCATCCATGGCGATATGATTGAACTTCCACAGTAAGAGCATACCTCCTTGGATCAGGTTCGCTTGAACGAACGATGCAGGGTGTCGCTCTGTAGGCGGGAACCAAATATTGTTGTACTTGCAGAGCTTCTCAGGATCGAGAGTATCAATTGGAAAATGGCGTTCCTGTAGTTCCTTGAAAGTCATTGGAAAGGCACCAGGCGATCTCAGATCATTTATAACAAGATCTTCAGGGTCACCTTCTTGTCGATGTTGTAATTCCGGCGTCAAGACTCCATCCTCCATTGTAGGCCCAACAATTGAAGCCATGTGAGGAATCCGCCTATTTGTAGCAGCATGGGCAGTTCTAATGACATGACTGATTTCATTGATATCATAATTCTCAGGCAGCGCAAAAGGGTAGATAATGCGAACATAGGCCGGAGGGGCAATCTTCTCCAGCAGTGTCAACTTTGGGAGACCAGAAGATGTCATTGGACATTTCCTGATTGTCTCCTTAGCGCTGCTGTGGCCTGCACTGAAGGGTCTAACATGCTGCCAATGGGTTCTGCTTCGGCAATGCAACTGCGGTGGCTTCAGTCGAGGTAAAGCCGTGGCCAAGAAATTCAGGGGCCTCAATATGGCGATTGCACTCCCGCCGGTGGCTGCCCTGGTCATAGATCTGGATAGCATGTTATCCCTATCAATATCCCACTCAAGAATCTGGAATGAGTCTCTTGGATGCCCGCGATAACATGTAAGACTTGAGGCAGAGGAAGAGAGAATTTTCAGGCCATTTATGACTGTGGGTTCGATACACGGTGGATACCTGTCCGTCATGACGCCCCCTTTTGACATAGGTAGAGCATGATGTTGGAGCTCCTGACGGTCCACTTTGTATGGCTTTCGGAGGATGACTGACCGTTGAACATAGCGTCAAATCATCTCGAATCTCGAGTTGTCTACTCTTATCTTGACGGTAACGGTAGCACTGTTCACTTGCACCTCTGCCGATGCTTCTCAGTGCATGCCGTGTGTCTCAAATTCTGAACTGATAGTACACGATCAAGCGATTGTGATCAATCAAAAGCGAGCCACAGTAATTCCTGATTGTTATCCTTTTGTGTCCATCATCTTTTCCTCGGCTTCTCAAGGTCCTACGTATGCCTTCTTTCGCCCCAAACTGTTCCCATCTTCAGGCGCTGGACAGGGCTGCAGTTCAGTGGAGCAATCATTCCAGAAGGCAGACAGACTTTCGGAAGGTTTGCCGTGACAACAGACGTAATTGATATACTTTCGGTATCGAGACACACCGGCTTTCATAGGAGGGGCATGATAGTGATGGAGATAGAATTCGAAAGGACTCACGAAATGTGATAATACGCTGTATTCTGGAGGATTATCAGATAGTTCGTGACGGGACAAATTATACAGTTGCAAGCACTTACCATAGATGACGGTTGAACACGCGAAAAACAGAGAAGTGAACAAAAGTTAAAGGGAGAGAGAATGATGAGGAATTTCGTGATTCGATATACATATAACGAGAAACAAAGATTCCCTTATGACAATCAGGTAGACAAATAGTCAGATAGTCAGATGGGAGAGGGAAGACAATCCTCTACTCCGGCTTAGGAGCATGCAGAAGAAGAAAGAAGCACATTGAACAATCTTAACCATCGGCTTTCATGGCTCATTCCCTCCTCACAATGCGTACATGCTTCATATTCGGCCCTCGCCATCCCCAAATTCCCGAGAGGTGTATGTTTTTTCTCTTTCCATGCAAATTGGTATCATATAAACAACTAGAACAGAGTACAGACCCAGGAAAGATACCAGGGCTGTGATAAGACCCGACATCGGTAATCCTGAAAGCGAGAGACAGGGTGCAAGAAAACAGCAGAGTAGAGAGAGTGAACGAAGAAGGAAAAAAAGGAAAGAAACAAGAGAAGCGCGAAAGACGATAATATGTTTGAAAATCGTCAGATGGCAGTGGCAGTGGCTGAATATATGCTCCACAATTACTGTCAGGCTCATTGAAAGCAAAGGATACTTGACCAGTCATCATATGAGTATGAAGATAATCTATGACGTCGAAAGTAAAGCGAACCAGCGCAAAATGAGCATGAACCAACAACATAAGAATAGCGAGGGGAATTCCTGCTTTTCAGCTCCACTAAGCGTGAGTAGGGCAGAAAGAAAGATCTCTCAACCTCAAAATTCCCGAAGATGTCGACGGGGTAGAGTAGCCCTTCGTCACGATAGCGG
Organism: Ascosphaera apis ARSEF 7405; assembly: GCA_001636715.1. Taxonomy (NCBI): domain Eukaryota; kingdom Fungi; phylum Ascomycota; class Eurotiomycetes; order Onygenales; family Ascosphaeraceae; genus Ascosphaera; species Ascosphaera apis. Next base: position 204,239 of record AZGZ01000003.1, on the reverse strand, counting down.
CGTGCTGAAGAATTGGGTCGAGGCACCCGTCTTCCATCGATTCACAGACTCATGCTTCCACCCGGGCAGAGTATATATATATATAGAATCGGCATTTTATATATCGCATATCAGTATTGTATGTTGTATATTTCTGTTCTCGTAACTCCTGTTGTGATAAAAGAGCGATACTCTTGTAAAAGGAACAAGGACGAGCAGCGTCAAAAGTAGCACCGGGATGTAAAAGGACGACACTTCGTTTAGTAACTTTGCGCAGAATGTATCGCTGGAGGGCTGTTGAGCATGCTGTGTCTTCGGTTTCGGCCTTTCTTGATATGCTGCTTCAATTGTGCCGAGTCAAGAGGTTTGAGGAGCTCAAAACTGCAGAGCAGCTCGGCAGAGACTGACATGACAGCGCCCCAGTTATCAAATTCACCGCAATACTGTGGCATTCATGTTAGTTTAACGTTTCCCTTGTAGTGGGGGGTTTTGAGAGATGGAAGGGTGAAAAACTTACATTTGGAGCAGAGAATACTGTAACCAAAATTCTATCTTGGAAGAATTCATAGCCATCTTCAACCACCATATGCGCCCGGCATACGAGGTCGAAATCGTGTCTTTGTAAGAATTCCAGTATAACCTTTTTCCCAAAACAATAACTCACACCACGCTCATTTGGTTCCCAGTCCTCCTCAGTATCTGCGGGATCACTCCATAATAGATCATTCAGAAGTCCGTAATCGGGAACATCAGTGGGCCTGGCAATGCCCCTGATATCATCCATATGCGATAGACTAGGCGATAGTCCGCCATGCACGCAGAAAATCTTGCCTGCAACAGTGGCAGCGATAGGGAAGCAGTTGAAAGTATCAACGAATGTCTTCCAGATTTTGATGTTACACCGTCGTTTGCACTCATCATAAAATCCGTAAACACGAGTTACGTTTGCGCATTCGTGGTTTCCCCGCAGCAAGAAGAAGTTCTCGGGGTACTTCAATTTATAGCACATCAGCAGCAAGATTGTTTCCAGACTCTGCTTTCCTCGATCAACGTAATCTCCTAGGAAAAGATAATTTGACGATGGCGGGAAGCCACACATTTCGAAAAGGCGGATTAAATCGCGATACTGGCCGTGGACATCGCCGACGACCTTCACGGGTGCAGATAGCTCAATGAGTGCAGGTTGGGACAAAAGAAGTTCCCGAGCAGCAGTACATATAGCAACGATCTCCGCGTTCTTCAAGCAAACGGCCTTTGTAACCTTGGTGGAGTATCCCGCGTCGAGCAATCTGGAAATCATTTCGTCCAGATCAATTGAACGTAAGGCACCGATGCCCATAGCTGGTGAACTCGCGCCTGTTGTTTCTCCGGGGACTGTTGACGGTAGTTCCATAGTGATGGGGTTTATTTGGTTCTCTCTTCTGATGAGGATGCTTTCTCCTGGCTTCGATTTAACGGCGGACAACGATGGGATCGAAGGAGGCTGGTTAGAGACATGCTCAACTTCACCAGTCGTCTGCTTAGTTTCAACGTCTGAATGCCCGCGGCCCAACGTAGACGAATGTGATGGTGATGGTGGCGGTTCAGGCACCCCAGGCATGCTTGAGGTTTTCGTGTTGCCTTCCCCGTCGTTCAGCGTTGCATCAGTCGTAGAAGTATTCGAGGAATGTCGTCGACTGCTGCTCTGTGCGGACTTCCCACTCGTTGAGCTCTTCATGCTTGCAACATCACTCCTATCCGCACCAACGCTCCCAGCCCCATTTGTCGTAGCTGATTTTGCACCATCACCGCCGGGACCAGGTGTCGAAGTCTCACTCCTTGACTGCGCAGGACTCAGCGCCGAAACTGATGAGCGAGGACTACTGGCTCCCATAATATTGCCAGGACTAGCACCAGTGATGTTTTGAAGGTCCCGTTGGGCGTCGCTACCGTTATCACCGCCGATAGACTTGCGCGAAGGGATCTTCATGCGCAAAGAATCCCGGATGGACCGGCTTGAGTTCTGGGTATCTGATTTCGAGAAGGACGGATACGATTGTAGAGGATCGCCTCCTGCGGCAGTGCTTGCAGAACCGCCACCGGCGGTCTTAGATTGTCCTTGACCCATTTTCTGCTGACTGGAAAAACGGGGGCCCAAGGGCGAGAATGAGGAATTTCTGTGAGTTGTTTGATGCTGAGATGGGCGTAGAAGTATTTTCTGTCGTTTGCGAAAAGTGTAGATGTAAAGTGATGGTAAGACGAGTTGGGCTTTTTGTGAACTTTCAGCCTAGCTCCCCAGTCCAGTTGGTCGGTGCAACTTTTTTTTTTTTTTATCTTTTTTCCTTCTCTCTTTTGTAAGGCGTAAGGCAAGCGGTAAGGGAGGATGCAAGCTTGCAGATGGGCGTAAGAATCAGAGGGACGTATATGTAGTAGTTATAAGCGGCCGTGCAATGCGATATGTCAGAAAGGCAGTAAATAACCGCTCTAGATGACCCTCTTAAACCGATCGATCTGTGTCTGTCTGATATCTCGCACTCTCTTACTCACACATTCTCTTGCGCAGTATATCTTCAGTGTGGCCTTTCCTGCGTTCGAGAAACGTGGAAGGAAATGAAAAGAACGGAAGATTCAGGCTGGAGAAGGAGAAGAGAAAACAAGATGAAATCAAACAGATCAAAAACAATAAAAAAAGAAAATAAAAAGCAAAGACAAGACCACGTAATGTCCAGTCCAAAGTGGGCCGGATTACTCGATTATCAGGCCAAAAAGAATCGGCGAGGATTCAAAGCCAAGGACGAGTGAGTCAAAGTAGGAGATTGAGAAGAAGTGAGATTCAGAGAAAGAGAGAAGGATGGAGTCAGAGCACAGTCAAGGCAGATACGGCTTATTTATATATATATACAAATATATATATATATATCAGAAATGCCCGTGAGCGAGTGGATGAGCAAGTGAGTCTGCAGCACCAGCCTGATCGTGAGATTTGGAGAAGAAAGTCGCCAGGGGGGTGGTGGAGATTGAGGATCTTTACTGGAGAACAGAAGCAGTGAGCTTGCAATTCAAGACAAACATCGACCGGGCAAGCTGTGTGGGGTTGGTTAAAGAGGAGTCTTCTTGCAGGTAGTATAATAGCTGTCTA
>AZGZ01000003.1:189113-201042 GCA_001636715.1 Ascosphaera apis ARSEF 7405 | reverse complement strand
TGCTTGTTTTGTGAGAAGAAGAAGAAGAAGAAACAGAACAAAAGATTGAGAAGAAAAGACAAGATGACTACAGGACGGATGCTTTGATAGATAAGGCACAGGTCAAGACACCCAATTTAGAGATGTACTGGAGATAGGGAAGAATTAACTTGTTTCTCTTCTAGCCCTTATTATCCGGTTGACAGCTTAGAATCCATCAGACCCTTGTACTGCTGGCTGGCTGCACGTCGCATGCACTGTAGCTTCGTAAGTAGAATGCTTGTTCGATGCTTGCGATTGACTGACTGGACATGTATGGCGGATTGACAGAAAAGGAATGAGTATCTTGTCTTCCCTTGCCTATGCCCTGGTTGGATGTATCTCTACCTACTGCTGTGACGCTTGGACGTTCATCACACCCCCCAGCCAGCACTGCTACTACTACTATGGACCAAGGATACGTTGATTACGCTGGATCGAGCACGTACTAGAAAGATGGAGGGGAGGCATGATTGATATAGGGATGAATGAGAAGAATGATGAGGGAATTGATGAAGAATGGACAGCAGATGATGGGGTGAGGGTGAAGAGGCGGGGGTGAGTAAACTGCTGAGTGATCGGTTATAGGTGTATGTATACATAGATATGTATATATTTGGCCTCTTGTATATACTTCGCTGCTAAGCTGCCTCTGCCCTTTTGATTTGGATACTTGATTAGGATGGCTAATATCATCTTTCTCTTTCATGCTGTCTTGTCTTGTCTTGTTTTCTTTACTTCTTCCCTTCTTCATTGTCAGCCGCTCTGTACCCGCATCTGCAGAGTTCATCTCTTCCCCCCCATACGCAGAAAAGCATAAAATAGCCTCAGGAGTCTCGACCCGTCTACTGCACATCCTGCACATCTGCCCCTCAATTCCTATCGACAGCTACGGAGGTTGTTTATATCGACGACAATAACAACGAAGACGACGACAAAAAATTCCTCCCTCCTCCTCTTACTCCCTTTGCCCATCTTGACACAGCCCTGCCTCTTCCCTTATCGTCTCCCCTCCCCCCTTCATTCCTCTGCCTTCTCTTTCGCACGCTTGTCTAACATCAAATCTCCTCTCATCCAATTAACGGCCCCCGATCGGCGACAGGCCAAGACCCTACTCCGGGTCTATCCTGGGTCTGGACTGCGGCAACTGCTTGGTGGGTAAACTTTGGGCGCTACGAGAAAGAATGATGAGGACTCGAGTGATAAGTATAACCGCGAAAGTTTCCTTCTAACAGTATGTTCATGGAAACGTGCAAGATCGACAGGAACTTGAAGAGCGTGGTATGCGATCTGATATACGTATGTAGACAGCAATTACTGCTCAGCAACAGATGAACAGACTAGCAGATGCTCAACCTAAACTATACAGTGCAATCTATCCAATTGATTGGGAAACGCTGCCTGCCTGCCTGCCTGCCTAGTCTATGGCTTCCCAAGCTTTGCTTACAGCTGACCCATGACCACCAACATTGTGACAATGCTGCTCACTTAGTATCCCGTGGTAGCTCTTTGCGCCAGGGCAAGTCGATCAAGGCGTATGGGTTGCAGGGACAAAAATAAGAAACGAAATGGTATGTCACCAGGGGCATGAACCTGATCACTACCGCCTGGTCAAATGACTTCTCACCTCGAATACCTGTCCGCCCATCCCGTAACTACAATTGCTCCTCGAATATGGATGGAAGCCTTCTACTTTATTTTTTCTCTCGTCTCGCAAGAAAAAAATTTTTTTTTATTGCCATGCACATGCATGCACGGAGCAATATGCTGCATGCGTCTCAAATCAATGGAAGAAGGAAAAAATTTTTCTTGTCTTTGCCTTGCCTTAAGCGGCCCGCTATATGTACAGTACGTACTTGTCATGCGCCTTCTTCTGTCATGTCGGGAAATGTGCCTTGTTCTGTTATATCGTGACAGTCACACGGCAAAGTAGCTCGTCACTTTTATTTTTATTCTTATGTTTTTTTTGCTTTTCCACGCACTGTTCAAGCTTTTCCATCACAAACGGTTATCTTGAACCGTGATTGCAAGTTCACACTACTCAATGCCTTAGACAGCCTATAATTGGCATACCAAGATCATCACCGTGGTGTACCTGTGTAGCCTAGCCGGATTCAAGAGACTGCAATAGGGAACCAGGGTCTGCTTGCCCGATTCTGCAACAAATTCGACCTTGCCCCCCTTGCTGTCACTCAAATGTCTGCCTGTTGCACAGGCTCAGTCGGCCCGAACAGCAATGCCGTGATGCCACTTGTTTAGAGTGTAAAACCAGCGGTGGTGAACATGCAAGTATAGACGGAATCGATAGCCGTGAATGCTGATGGTTGATGTGGTGCCATCAGACAGTAGAAGTGGTTATCTGTGGTTTCGCCAATCTGGCGACCAATTCAGGCGGAGGTAACAACAGGCGGCAATGGACTACTTGCGAGCAACCGTTGCGAAGATCTGGTCACCAAATCGAGAGAGATATGGGCGTGTGTGTGACACTGAACTTGTCCAACGACATATCCCATACTGATTGTAGTCCTGAATAGTGGTCGCGTACACGATGGCGACCGCCCAACCGTTCTAGTTCTCTTGCGATGTTTGAGCAATACCCAACCAAGAATATATTCATCCCTCAACTTCAATTTTGACGATATGTTCTCCAGGTAGCACAACCAGTCCAATGAAGCGACTTGTCATGTTGACCCTAAGTACAGCCTGACTCTGGCTCGAAGAAGAGCTTGTAGTCGCCACAGTATCCTGAGTTGAGGGGTCTGCCATCATTGTCGTGTTCGTAGTTGTCGTAGAAGCAACAGCGGCCTCAGCGTTCACCATCGCAGCTGTTGGATAGCGATACTCATGCGTCAAGCCAAGAATGATGTTTCTATCCTAGCGGCCACAAGATGATAGGCGTCAGCTCCAGGTTCGCCTGATATTCCTGATCCAACCTCTTGCCGCAGACTCCTTCCAGTATAACTCACTCTATCTGTACACTTGAATTCTCCAACGAAGATCCGGGTGTCGGAGGTGTGTACACGCAGTGTCCGTCCGAGAAGAGAGTCGAGATAAGTAACAGCGCGCTCATTGTCCATGGCGGGGTTGACTGAGGTCAAGTTAGGTGCTGGTTGGATTTCCGCCATGTTGCGTTAGAGTATAAGCTGATGAATACCGTATGGTTACAACCTTGATGAAAGGTGTCGTCTCTGTTGCGATTTGATTTTGATGTCTCTGATGTCCCTGACATTGGTGGTGGTGGTGGTGGTGGTGGATCTACCTCCGCGGCGAAAACAGAGCCATCACGTGTAGCATACATTGGCCAGTGGGTCAGCGGATAGCAAGGGCAAATGAATAGAGATAGCAGGCCAAGCTGAAGATGAAGAGTCTACATCTACTGGTTGCTAGAATGGTAGCAGAACGATTACAGGAATTTGCTTCTACGACGGGGAAAGGGGTCGAATTTAGGGTGAGCTGACCCTGGTGAAACCCATTATCAGTTCTTTGAAATCTGTTCCGCAAGGTTCGGCAAACGACTCAGATTCACGATAGCAATGCAACGGTTGGAGGTTGCTTCCACCATGACGTATCCAAGAGGGAGATAAGACAGCCTAATTCAAGATCGTCGCTCCCATTCCTATGCCGATATATGTGAAAAGCACGAAAGAACGGGCGCGATAACAAGCGGATGAGAACCCCGGAAATTCTGCTTTGAAAGCGTTGCAAAAGCGAGAGAAAAAAAAAATATCGGATGTCATGTCATATTATCAAGACGCTATCGTATCAATTCCAAGCACAAGCATCTGAAATCGGGCATTAATGCGGCTAAGCGTGCCATTTTTTGGAGGTTGGGAGAAAAGGGTCGGTGTAGGAGGTCCCAGAAGCTGTAATTTTTAGAGGAAAAAAGAAACAAGCGCCATTTTCATTCCGTCGAGTTATTTAAATTTGCAAAGGTATGGATTTTAAAATGGATGCATGCTTAGAACTTCTGGAAGGACTTAACGGCCTTGCCAGTGCGGGGAAGGACACGGAGGACGTTGAAGCGGACCTGTTGAGATTTCAATTGTCAGTTTTCGCGAAAAATGCCATGGGGAATGGAAACTCGTGGTTCTGGAGATATAGGGAACAACGAATGCGGTGCGCGTCTATTTGCCAAGCAGATCTGTTTATCACGCCCGAACATACTGCGCAACGACAAACATCATCCCTATTCCTCCAAACAACCAGGCGTTTCAAATCTCGGTTATCGTGAATTCGGTATGACATACAGTCTTGCTCAAGGGTCTGCACTGGCCAACGGTGACGTGATCACCCTCCTCAACACGGAAAGCGGGGGAGATGTGAGCGGCGATGTTCTTGTGCCTCTTCTCGTACCGGGAGTACTTGGGGACGAAGTGAAGGTACTCGCGACGGATGATGATGGTACGGTGCATCTTGGTGGAAACGACAGTGCCGGTCAAGATACGGCCACGGATGGAGACCTGACCAGTGAAGGGGCACTTCTTATCTGTGGTAAGCTGTTAGATATATGTTGCTGAAAAACTCTAAAGTTGCGTTTTGAAAGGAGTGAGATATAGAGATAGGAGCAATCCAAAAGAGGTTTTCAAGGAGTCGTTGAACGAGATTGTTGGGCGCCTGATAATAACGAAATGGAAAGCAGGGTTTTGTCGTTTGAAATTTGGTCTGGCAGTGTTCCGGCAACATTTTGGCAGCATTCCTCCATGCCATGAATATTTGTCCTAGCTCTTTCGTAACTCGACACAAGCTCAAACTGATATGGTCGTCGAACTGAATCTGCAGATATCTGCACAATCTGCTGAATTTCTGAGATGAACTCGCCCGCGCATCACTTGCCCGAAAGGTTGCGTCTGGTGCGTTCTCTTGAATGTCGCATGTGACTTGCTTCTCTGCTTTGATTTTCGACGTCGGTGATAGTCGTAGTCGCAGTCGCAGTCGTTCAGATAGTCATTTGATCGAGGCAAAACGCCCTTCCCGTGAAAATTCTCCGTGAAAACCTCCTTGAAAACCTCCCGACCACCCTTTCTCTCATATCCTCCCATTTCATCGCATAGGTCGCAGCATACCGATGTAGGTTCCCTCGATGGCAGCCTTGGGCGTACGGAAGCCCAAGCCAACGTCCTTATACCATCTCCGGCCACCCTTTCCGACCTTCTTGTTCTTGGACTTGGTCTTCGCGTTAAGGAAGATGTGAGGCTGCTTCTGGAAAGCGCGCTCAGACTGGACGGTCAACTCGGTCGCCATGATGATTGTCGGAGGGTGGTACTTGGTGACTCGCGAGTGTCAAGAAGTCGACAAGTTTGCACTGGCGATGGGCGATAAGGAAGGTCGAAGGGGAGTGAGTCGTCGTCGTCGTCGTCGTCGTCGTCGTCGTCCTCTGGGGGGGAGGGGGGCTGTTCGGGGGGGAGCGAGGCGCTGTACGGGTGGGTGTGGTGGCCTCTGACCGAATTACGGCGCTTTCCTCTTTCCGCCTTTAGCGATATTTTGCGCCGGTTCCAACAATCAAAAACGGAAATGCGGGCCTGGATTTGTGCGACGGAGAAGGAAGAAGTGATAGTCCGAGCCAAGACAACATTTACCTGAAACAGACTAGTGCACATTGACTAGGGCTCCAGACGGATACAACAATGACGCTAAACCAGATACAGACTAGCGCAATTAACCTTATCTCCACGCGCTTGTCCCGTTCGGTCTCCGCCGCAACGCCGCAAGATGACAAAACACGACAAGACACGACACGACAACAAGGGACAGACGGATAGACGGTTAGACCTCAACATCAGCTAGTACGGGCCAGGAGGGAGATCGAGGGAAGCAGAACAGCGTCAATGGGCTGGAAGTGACATGAGACAGGTCAATTGATGAATTCTACAGCTGCCAGACACCATGGCTTCCGGCAAAGAAGCTTCCCGTATACGCTCAAGGCGCTCCTTCGCGCAAATGCCTAGGCATGTTGCTGATAAGGAAAACACAACGTCGGATATTGGCTCAGTCACAAAGTCGCAGATCGGTGGTGATGATGATGCTGCACAGGCGAAACGCAATAAGAAGCTTCGCAGCAAAAGCTTGGGCCCTGGTGGACTTGATTCTCTTACTTCTGGCGCTGGTAATCGGCGAAAGTCGACAATCCAATTTCCCCTCAAGTCTATCTTGAAGCCTGCAGTGCCTGTCTCTCCTGTCCAGAACATCCCTTCGTTTGAGGAAACCAGACGACGTACCCCTGGCCGGACCCCGCAACAACCTCGTCATTCAACTAATCCTGCTACCGGCGACCTAATCGACTTCTCCACGCCAACATCTGCCAACCATGCTTCTCAATCCAATCCCTTCGACAGTTTCAGTCCAGTTGGTATTCCACTTCGCACAGAAGAAGAGCAGCAGGCTGCTGCAAGAGAACGGGAAGAGCGCGAAAGGCAAGAACAGAAGAGACAAGCTCTCGAACACAGGGAGGCCCGGAGAAAATCTCTCGCCAATCGACGTGTGTCCTTTGCCCCTGAAGCTACATTACATACATGGAACGTCGTTGAGGCCAATGACGACTCTACCACTTCTTCGGCTTCAAACTCTACAAGGCAAGAGTCACAATTCGGTGACAATACAACGCACAACGCCGCTTCTTCAGATCCAATTGACCCGTCGACACCTGATCATGAGAGCCATGACTCACAGCTTTCCACCAGTTCATTAGATAATGTTGAAGAATACGAAGCTTTTTCGTCAAGCCCTTATGGCAGTGTTGCCGCTGATGAGACTAATGTAGTCGAAGAAGGTTCCGATTCAGAGTCCGATCCTGGCGATACCGTCATGAGTCTAGACAATGTCACTGAACATTCACCTTCATCAAGCAATCAGTCAACTACAAATTTGGACGAGAACCTTCGCAAAGCTGCTCAGGAAGCGGGGACAAGAGGCATTGACTTCGATGAAAATGGCGACCTGTCAATGGAGTTCACGGAAATCCAGGGGGCCTTCCAGCCATGGATCAAAAAGGGCGGCGGCGTTAATCTTGACGACATGAGCACCAGATTCGGACAAGAGGATCTTGCTTTTGAACAACCACTGGCCGAAGCTGGGCACGCTGGCTCCGATCAAACGGCAGACATGGACTTCACTACGGGAGAAATCAGTATGGACATGACAAATGCACTAGGCCAGATCATACAGCGCCAGACAGAAGAGTTCACAAATGAGGCAAGGACACCTCCAGACAATGCACCGGACCCAGATCAAACTCAGGCCACTAATGTTGGCGATCAAACTATGGACTTCACGGGTGTTATTGGTGGAATTACGCAAGGTGCACAGAACGATGAACCCGAGTCATCGCCGTTCAAGCCAATGGTCTTCGACAACAACAATGCTAATGACGGTGATGCGACAATGGAGTTTACTTCTGTTTTCGGCAATAGTTCTATCAACAAGGGCCGACAATGGGATGATTTTGAGGCCGACGACGATCAACAATCTAATCACGATGTGACAAATTACACCTACACAAGCGGTTTTGGGGATGATGATATGGACATGACACACGCAATGGGAGGCATTTTGTCTCCCATAGTAGAACAGACAGAACCACAGGATGACTTATCCTTCACCACCAAGATGGACATGACAAACGCGATCGGCAAAATTCTACCTGCCCAACAAAGCCACGAGGAGCCGCAGATCGCAACCCAGGAGAGTGCCGTTCCCTCAATTGGGCCTCAACCTGCAGCTAGCAATGGTAGGAGACATTCGGTCACAAGGGTTTCTGAAAGTGGCAGCCCAATGCGCATGTCCCCCTTGCCGGCGCCTCACACACCAGGCGGGTTCCCCGAAACGCAAGAAGCTACGACTCCACAGCAGTCTCTACCAGAGACCCCTGTTGAGAATCCGACGACCCCGGGTAATGAGACGACAACCCCGAGAGATGCGGTGCCGACCCCTCAAGATGAAACACCCATAGTGAATTCATCTAAGTTGCAGGAGCAGCCACTGTATCCAACCCTTCCCCGGGAGATGGAGGCTGAACAGGATGAGAAAGGAGACGAGGATGATACGCAGCAGCGGGAAGAGAAGCAGAATGCACCCGTGCAGGAGACTCCTGAACAGGTAACCCCGCAGCAAAAAACGCCATTGAAGCATTCTAGCCTTTTCATAGAAGATGGGCATACTGGACAAGCGACCCCATCTTTTATTCTTCGACCACAATCTCGAAAATCGAGCGGCTTGGGTATTGACAGGCAGGGCCTGGGTTCACCAAAAGTCGCAGAGTTGCTTGACCGCAGACGTTCCATTGGTGACGAGGCAGAGTCCTTCAGCCCTGCTATCCCACCATCCCGTGGCTTCCGCTTTGATCCTCAAGAGATGGAGAAAGAAATTGAAAAGGAACAACAAGCAGAAGAGGAAGCTCGTCAGTCTGAGAGGGGTGCTACCTCCAACCTCAAAAATTTGATACAAAGTATGAGCCCGAAGAAAAAGCCAGTAAAGATGGCACGGAAGAGTTTGCACGTCGGTTCGGCTGTTGGCTTGCTAGGCAAGAGGCCGGCAGAGCTAGATGTTGATAGTGATGATGAGGATGAGCCCACACCAAAACGGCTCAGAGGTAGGGAGGCTAGCCCGGTCAAGAGCGTAAGGCTGCCGGCGCCTCCTTCCAAAGACCAAACCACCGGGCGTTTGGGATTCAGGCCTAATCTATTCCCTCACTCCCCCGGTCCTAATGCGAGTACAACGCCAAAGGGTGCCCCTGGTTTACCGCCACCGTCTCCCTCTAAGAAAGCACCAATTGAGCCATCACAAGACAGCTCCCACAGCAATGAAGAAATTTCACAGCAATCTCCACTTGAATCAAATTACAAACCAATTCATCTGCAAGACTTCCTCGATATGACAAACATCCGTTTCATGGAACTTACGACAACCAAGCGACGACACACTGTTGCACCAAAGGATAAACCCAGGACGTCGAGGGACAACCCTGAGAAAGAAGTAACATTCGCAGATCGTGTTGTTGCCAGTGCCACTACACTGCCACTACTGGAAATGTATCAACATGTAAGTTGAGATCCCTATAACTTGGGCAGACTGAATTATCGACTGACATCGTACTAGTCCTGCCGTGAACTCAAAAATTATATCTCGGAGGGCCGTAATATCATTCACTCAATTGAAGAGGAAACATTTGCGGAAAATCCCCCACTCTTCAGAGAGTATATCTCCGCTCCTCCAGATGTACGGGCTCTGATGGACAATCAATTCCGAAATGTGAAGATGAATGCACGACTACAAAGCAAAGCTATGTGGTATGAATGGCGAATGAAGTTGCTTGATGGTTTGAAACAGGGCTTAGACAAACATCTCGAAGACATGAAACATGATGAGGAAGTGATATCCAAAAAAGAAGTATTGGTAAACGGCGTCTTACCGCAGGCACTTGAGGAACGCGCAAAACTTGAAGAACAAGTTGAGAAGATGCGCCAAAAGGTTAATGAGCTTCAGAGTGCAGACCGTGAGGCTATTCTCGCTCTTCGAAAAGAGCTATTGGGCGTCGATAAACGTCTAACTGAACGCAGAGAGGAACTGGACTCAAATAAGACGCAGCATGATGAAATGTCTGATACCCTGAGAAGCGCAGCTGAGATGAAGGCAGATCTGTTAAAGGATATTCAGGAAGGGGAGCGTCTTCTTGCTGAACGTCGCGCCTGCGGCATACAAGAGATGCGTCAATTGAAAGCTGCTGTCAGAGCCCTAGAGAAGCAGAGTGGGTGGTGCATACTTTCGGTCCACGGCGAACCAGACTCTGAGCTGGGCCCATGCATGGTGATGCGATATCGTGACGAGTTGAGGGTGAAATTTTATCCCAAGGCTTTCAGCGATCAGTCGCCCACAACGTACCCCTCCATCACCTTTGACTTTGCTCCAGATTCACGGGATATAAATATCGAAAAGGAGCATCCCACACCAGTCAAATCCTTGGTTCTATCCTCCATGCGGGAGAAGCTGGCAGACATGCCCCTCAGAGTTAGAGGCATTTCGTCCAAAGACTTTCTCAAAGGTATTGCTCGTGACTGGAATCGAGCAACTTCACTTGATGAAGAAGTTCAGTACCTCAGGTTCTGCGGCGCTACACGCATCAAGATCATGAATGAGAGTCGCCTCAGGGTCAGATGCATGTTGACGTCTTCGGCCAGGGAACAACAACCGTCTATAGTAGAAGATGATCGTACCCCTGATAAGTATAAGTCCCTGGTTAAGAGCAGAGTGGACATTGACCTTGTCATCTCATCAAAAGTGGTTGATGATAGAGAAGTTGACGTCGATGTCAATGTTACTGCAGTTGCAGTTTATGGTATTGAACAGGCGAAGACGAAGCAGATGACCGAATTCTTGACGAAAACGATTGCGCAAGGCCGTGATCAGGTTACAAGCACCCGGCCAAGTAGGGGCATTTGGCGAGATGCAATCAGGAAATGTGAAAAGAGGATCTTCTAGGTTGGGGCTTGCCAGCGGTTTATAAATTAGGCAGTGGCTACTAAACAGTTGGCTTTGGAATTGTTCATGCATTGTCGGCGTAAAGGGTCTTTGATTATATTCATTTGCACGCATACACAGTCCGCTGATACCAATGAATTCCGTTTTGATCTTTCAACATGTCGGGAGACGTCAAGTTGTAGTTTTACTGTGGGGCAGCAGTTGCGCGCCCAGCCCCTGGCCCCTGAACAACCTGTACAGCTCACCTCCAGGAACATACAATATAGGATTGGCTGATCGGAAGTAATTCTTATGATGTTAATTGATTGTTTATAGCTTTGTGCCTTTAGTCTGAAAGAAATGAAGTAAAAGCAGACATAGTGTATATACGTGGTGGGCTAGGGTGTTCCCATATTAAAGAACCATCACAGTGGTGTGTCTAAGGTCAAGAAGAAAACGAAACTTACCAGAAGAAGTCAAATGTAGAAAGCAGGAACAATCAAAAGACTGAAGAGGAGGGGGTAGACAAGCAAAACAAACGCATACAACGACAATTTCCAAATTGTGCTGCGAAGCCCGAAGTGGCTAAAGATTTATGAAAAGGCACCCTGTGTCCATTGTTACCGGATCTAGGTGGCAGCAACAGCGGGAGTCACTGTAGCAGGAGCTACCAAAGCCGCAGCGGCAGGCGCCATGCTAGTGGATTGTTGAGCCTGAGAAGTAGTGGAATCGTCAACACGACCGGAGGGGTGTGAGGCGCGTGGGTCAGATGTCTGTTCTGTACCTTGAGGCTCATTTTCATCCTCGGGGTCGGTCTCCGGCTCGTATTCGCGACCCTCACCTTGTTCATGATGTTGAAGATGATGCTCTTCAGGGGCCTCGTGCTCGAAATGCTCCTGGTTATATTCAGGCGCGGTTGCAGGGCGGCTGTCTTCACCATGCTCGTCTGAGTCGTCTGAGTCAAACTCACGATCCTCCTGATCTCTCTGGAACCTGCTGGGCTGATCCCGGTATTGACGGGAGCGAGAGGGCAGACGCCATGAATCCCGGCTCCCAGGCGTAGAAGAAGTGGCAGGGGAGCTAGACTGCATAGACATGGGACGCTCATGTTGAGTAAAATCGACATCGTCGACCCCGTCTTCATCAATAGGCTGCTCACGAGATTGGCGCTTCCTCTGTGACAAATGCCTTGTCCGGATGCTCAATGACGGTTTCACAGCAGCAGAAGATGGAGCCCAATGGGTCAGAGCATTTTCACAATCCTGAATCAATGCTTTACTAGCTTCGTAACCGTCATAGGCAGTGCGAGTTTCGCCGGGTGTGATAGGGTTGTCATCAATAAGCTCAAGGAGATGCTTCGCGTAACTTGCAATGAGAGCCTCCTTTTCGGCTTGCTCGCGCATAGAATCAAAGTGATAGCTGAACGCTGCTTTGACCTTTTCACGAGTGATATTGGACAGCT
>AZGZ01000003.1:178232-189013 GCA_001636715.1 Ascosphaera apis ARSEF 7405 | reverse complement strand
GCGCCTCAGCCACCAATGATTCGGCTTCAGCACGCACGAGCTCTTGCTCGAGTACGGGTAGCTTTTGTGAATTGGGCTCCTTGTACTTCAACTTTGCAATTTCGTCGGTGATTTTTTGTTTGCCTTTAAACGTGTCAGAATCCAGTATCGCAAAGGGGTCACAGAATGAACATACGGTCTCTGCACGGCTGGACAGACTTCTCAATGTTCCTAATACTCTTCAGAGTGAGACGATATTGGTCGTAACGGTCGACCATTTGGTCCTCGAGTTCAGCAATTTCATAAAGCAGAACGCCAATCTTGTCTGTGACGTCAGAAACGTCGTCGTCACAGCCTTCACCCCATTCGGAGATTTGACGCTGAGATCCTGTCAGTCATAACTGCAAAAGAAGACAATCCCATATGAATGAAACATACAGCAACATCCATCCTCTCTCGGCTAGCTTGCTCCATACTGCGCATAACATTTTTCTCCATCTTCACCAATTGGCTGAGTTTCTTCGAGACAGATGGCCCAAAGGCGCCCGCAGTGTTCTTGCGAAACGCATGGCCTGATGGAATCATCTCTTGTCAGTAGATTGTAGTATTTTGAAGCAGGCTATATTTGCTCACCAAGTGCACCGCCGAATAGCTTGTTCGATTTCGTAGTTGATGGAGGCGGTAAGGGGCTCTCCATCTCAGAAGCAGTCGGGAGACGCTGGTTTCGCATGGAGTATGTCCGATGCATGATGGACGAAGAGCTTGATGATGGCATTTTCACTCTTGAAAATTCGCAGGACGTAGATAGCGTACAAGAATAAGTTATCTCAATTTAGGCCTGCGTACGGGCGGTGTTGATATATGTTTGCGGTCACTGTAGGGTGTGTGCCTGCAATTTGACTCGGATTGGTTGACTGGACAGCAACAATCAACTCTCCACGAAGGAAAGGCCTTTACAATGAGACAAGTGCGATGAAACAAGAAAAAAAAAAGAAGCGGTAGTGCTTTAGTGTGCAACCCTTGAGAATCAGTGGAATTCCTTTGAATTGCTTTGTTGTTAGATTCAATGCTGTGCAAGTTAAGACAGGAATATGGCTTGCAGATACAGCTGTCATGCATCTATTATATAGACTTGGATGCTTCGATCAAGAAGTCCAACCATGTATTCCACGCAAAACACCCCCAGGATATCAGGGTATCAAGAAGAACAAGAACAACGCCTCCCGGCACACTCCGTTCATTGCAGGCGTGGTCAGATGTTGCTTGCGATTCATGGTATTCCCTTTGTCACTGACGTCGATAGCGTCATGCGATGGCAATGACTCCACAGGACGTATATTCTGGACGTTCGCAGGCGGAGATAATTCTACCCAGTACATGGTTCGATCCTAGGGCCTGTATGTACAAAAATGGCACAAATGATGTCCATGACGGATATGCCGGCAATTGTTTAGCACACAGTCCGGCCTCTCAAACATCAGAGCCGAGACCCATAGATATTGATGATCTAGGCGGCGGTTACCGGAAGATCATGTTAGCCTAGACTATCGAGCACACGACGATGGACAGCGACAGCCCTATCATGGGGTGCACACTATTTCTTTGCCGGACGCATGTCATCAACGAGGGCCTTTGTCTTGGATGAAAACCGATAACTTTCCATTCCCGGCAACTTCAGGTGAGGATGAAGTTGAAGCTAAGCCACGCAATCATTTCTGCTGCTCGCCGCTGGAAAAGCTTTCAAAATCTTTGTCCTTTCCTGTGTTTTGCTTCTTGCGTGACGTATTAGACGAGGGCGGGCGCCTTGGTTTCCTCTTACCTTTGACAGGTGCCTTGTCCTTTTCGGTCTCCACAGTTTCGACAGGGAGCCCCGGGGCGCCGTCATCCACAGCATTCGGCTGGGATGCCGAACCCGATGGAGACCGAGTCTGACGGGTAGAGGCGCTTTCTTTGGCCTGCCGCTGTTCCTTCAGTCTTCCAAACGCTTTTTGCATACGACTCTTCTCAACACCTCTTCGTCGAGGAGCGAAAACGCCTGCACCCAATTGGCCTTCGAAAAACGTTGTGATGTTCGATTGAGTACCCTCCTGCTCTCTCCTATTGATATCGCGAATGACTGGAAGGAGGACTTCATCAGTCCTTTGTGGAGACCATCCGACCGTGGACATCAGGAAGGCCCTAAGAGAGGGTAGATCTGGGACACCCCACCTGAATCCTGATCGATCGTCATCAACTTCGGGCTTAAGGTAAGCTGCATCGACACGAGAATCAGGAAAGTTGGGAGGAAGAAAAAGCTTTGCGATGTTCTTCTTGAACTTCTTGCGAAATGCAGAATGTTCATCATCCGGCATCCTAATACCCCGCTGAACTTGCCCCCACCAATCCCGAAATTCTTCAAGTGTGTCGAATTCTGTAAGAATCTCTAAAGCTGTGACTGGCCCGACATTTGGGATTCCCTCTGTATAATCAGAACCAAGAAGGTGAGCAAACCGAATAAGCTTCTCTCGCGTTAACCCGTACTCATTAACGAGGTCGGTAGATAGGTAGCATTCGACGAATTTCGCTTGATTAAACATATTCTTGTAGATTCTGGTTCCGCCGAATAAGAAAACGTCACTGTCGTCGGTAACGATACCATCAACAAGGCCAAGGCGTACTAGCTCAGCGCATTGCGCCTCCGCTTCCATCGGCGCCGTGATATATGGTATGCCAAACAATCGTAAGAGTTGTTGGCATTCCTGGATCATGATGTGAGAAACTTCGTCGGCATCACGTCTATCCTTTGCCTGCTGAGACCGCAGTTGACGAAGTTCGCTTTCGTAATCTCGCACGTTCTCAGCCTGTGTCTTCGCGTTTAGGGTTGAAGCAAACCTCGCATGCTCTTCTGCTTCTTCCGCTAACTGAGCAAGGAGTTCCTCTTCCTCGGGATCTGCATAATCAAACTCAAATTTGGGATATCGAGCTTCAGCAACAGTGGGGTCAACTGCACTTTCTGGAATATCGGTAGAAGTAATCGCCATTGGCTCGTCGTTCAGCTCATTTGACACTTGTATGTGTGGGCTAGATGCAGTAAGCTCTCCAGAATTGATATCAAGATCAGCGGCAGGCGGCATCTGAACTTGTACGTCTGCAGTTGTATCTCCTGCGCTGCCCATTTCTTGATAGTCCGAGGCGTCCTGTACACCTTGAGATGCCAATTGCACAATATCTGAACCTTCTGGCATTTCGACGGCAGGGACCACCACTTTATCTTGAGCTGGGGGTGTCACTTCTGCTTGCTTCACCTCTGCTGCTGACCGATCTGGCGCAGGAAGTGGCGGTAAGACATCTTCAAATTCCTCATCTGACGAAGCAAGGTCAACAATCCGCGGTGAAACCTTAACTTCCTCATCATCAACCAGGTTTATGACATCTGTGGATCTACTATCATGTAGAATTTTGTTTTCGGCATTGTAGTCTTGTTGATGATATTGATTTGCACCGGAGTATTCATCTTCTTCGATGTTTTCAATGAATGATCTATTCAGAGTTCTCTGTTCAAACCAAGGAGGCAATGGTTGCGCAGGTTGCTTTTTATCTTCATCGCTCCCCGCTTGGTCCTTCGCTTCCTGACGTTCAAATCCACCCGCCGTTTCGTCCGTTTCTGCTGCACTCGGTTTTTTCTTGATTTCAAACTTAAGCGACTCAAAAGGTAGAGGTCCACCAAAGGGGTTTTGCAAAGGCGGCGCCTGCTGCTGCGTGGTTTTCGGTACCTTGGCCCTTGACAAAGCAGAAAAAAAGTCTCCTTCATCTTCCTCTTCTTCGTCCTCCATTTCTGCCATTCCCGCAGGTATCGCCGGTAGTGATGCATCAGAAGGTCGGAAAGGAACGCTCATATCAGTAGCCCCAGCCCATCCTGGAGTATCGTTGTTGCTAGGTCGCGCTGGCTGTTCCAGAGACATTTGTATGGCACGCTGAAGATCTTGGTCCTTTTCGTCCTGCGTAAAAGCACTTTCTTCAAAAAGGGCATCTATATCCTCACCGACGAAGAGGGAATCATCGGGGTCTTCTCCTAACTGTGTCTTGTCTTCTCTTCGCGTCTGAGGTTCAAGCAGTGGACGATTAAACCCCGGTATAGGAACATCTTCAAACTCCTCTTCTTCATCAGAGTCTAGAGAATGCTCATCATGTGTTCCGAGTTGAGCGTAATTTTCAACGTCAATGGGCTTTTCTTGCTTTCCTTCTTCTGGTTTACTGAGAACGCCTAGAACCCAACCGCCTTCCCTCTCATCACCTTTCACAAGAACATACTCCCTTCCCCGTTCACCAGCGATTCTCTGGCTAGTGAAATCACTCGTCTCGTTCATACCGTTGATATTCATCAGCCTTTGCGTCAAATCGTTCCGTTCTTTTACTCTCTCAATCTGAAACCGAGAAAATGCCATGCGATCCGGAAACATCGTCTCGAGCTGTTCTCGTGTGTAGCCCATCCGTATGCGACTTCGGAGCCTCGCTGCGTTCAGTATATTATAACGATCACTGGATGGTAGACTCAAGAAGAATGGGCTGTCGAAATCAATTTTCGAGAAATCGTAGAGATTGACATCCTCGCCAGCATTGAACTGACGGGCGTATTCCTCGAGCTCCGCACGGGACATTATACGGGGATCGTTGGGGGCGCCCATTTCCTCGAGAGATGTCTCCATCTCCGGAAGATGATATTGATCTTGCTTTCGAAATGAGCGGTTCTTCTTTCGTTCACTCTCGGGAACCATCAGTTCCTCGACGTATACGGGGTTCTCGGGAACCGGCTCCTCTTCCATTTCATGCGGATGAGTTTTCTTGCGTCTTTCTCTTTTGCGTTTCTCCCCTTCCTCCTCCGCCCGCCTCTGAATCTGAACGGCCAAGAGGCGCCCAGCTGTCCTAACAGCATCTTCTCTCCTCCCTTCGCGTCGCCGCTGTCTTGCTGCAATGGTTTCCCTCTTCAATGTCGGGGCGCCGCCATCAAAGACGAAGACCGGCTTTATGCCATAGTAGAGTAGTTTGCATATCCTCCTGAAGAAGCCAACGACATGTGAGTTGCGTAAGGCATTTCCTTCCTTATCACGCACTGCCTTGAGAAATTGGTATATCCAGATTGAAGCATCAACAGCGAGTCTCTGCCGGTTCAACGTCTCAAGTTTGATCGGCCGAGCACACGGCTTCACGACGGTCCACAGTCCAGTCACACCCATCTCGGGGTCTGTTCACCATCGGAAGCAATTCCAGTAATGTAAGCACGGCCAGAACCATCTCAGCAGCTGGCTATGAGAGCAGTGGCCTCGATTATTGAACTCTCCAATTAATTTGTTGCGTTGATGGGGGGTTCATCATTGTTGCAGCCACAGCGCTTTATATTGGCGGTTGCCACCAGTTAAACCCGGTCTGGACTATGACGGCATGGCCTAGCCGTATTGGTACTAGTGGGCCCGCTCTCTAATAATAAACATATCTGCGGGTTTATTTTGACTTCGACGATTTTTCGAGGGAGATCAACGCCTGTGATGCGACTATACGGCGAATTTTGAAGACGGTCAAGGTTTGATTAGAGGTAGCAGTGACTGGTATAGAGCCTGCGTGGATACTATTGGTAGGATGTCTGGCCGTATGGTCTGCGATGCTAAGGTGCGTCTCGTTTCGCCTTGTAATTGAGACTGAAGATTAACCTTTGCTACCAGCGCATCGATGCTACTTTGCCAGTGACGGCAATCACAGTGCTAGAACTGGGAGGCCGCAGACTAGTTTTGAGTAGCTGTGGTCCGTCTATTCTCTTGATAGATGAGAAGTCAGGACACGTTTGCTCAGAAGTCAGAGCTTTCAAAAGACACAATGTCCATGGCATCTTAACAACCGGGCTCAGGCAGTCTCAAGGTGACCACGTTCGGGAGATATTCCTAGCCTGGGGCGGTTCGTCCCTGCGATTGCTCTGTGTGAGCATTGATCGAGATGGGTCTAAGGGGAATATTTCTCTGTCACTGAAGAGTGCAGAGCACCGCGCTCATGACTGGATTCTCGATGCTGGGTTTGCTGTAACTCAGGAGCCTGATGCTATCTGGGTAGCTCTTATCACCGCCCATAATGTTCTACTCGCTCTCGAATTTGAGAAGCCGTTTTCAGCTGGCACTATAGAGCTGAAAATTCGCGAGCTGGCATCTGGTCTCAATTCTGTCCTATATTCTGCGGACATCGCCTGGGTCTCTACGACACAGATCTTGGTTGCAGCCGGCACTGTCTTTGGCGAGATAGTAACGTGGTCCTGTTTCCTCTCTCCATCAGCATATGAATCAGCATCTACGGTTATACATCATTTCTTCACGGGCCATGAGGGCTCCATATTTGGCGTTGATATTTCGCCCCCCTTAACGCTCTTCGCCAATTCAAAGCCAAGCAGACTTCTAGCTAGTTGCAGCGATGATCGGACCATACGAATCTGGGATATATCTGACTGCTCATCTAGCAGATCCGCCGTGGTTGATCCAGGCACTGGTGCTGAGCATAAGACAGGTTTTGGAAATAGTTTGTCTTGTGGTGATGTTCAGGTGAACCCAGAAGGATGCATCTGCACCACCTTTGGTCATATCTCACGAATATGGGGTATCAAATTCTTTGATATAGTTTCTGCCAATGGTACGCTGCAGGTCCAATTGGTATCAAGAGGAGAAGATGCAACAACACAGATATGGATCGGTACTCTACGGCCTAACCCACGACCTGAGTCGGCTCATGCTTTCGAGAATGACGGTGTCTTGAGCCATGTTACCACCAGGGAATACCATTCCGGCAAGAATGTTTGGTCATTTGCATCAATCGAGAATGTTGATACTGTCGATATCTACTCCGGTGGAGCAGATGGCAGCATAATCACATATCCAATCTCGAAAATTGCATCTTCTCCATCCGAGGATGTATCACAAGATTCAGTTGCACGAAAGCAAGATCTTTCAGAAAAGCCAAAGCTCAATCGTTACAATTTCGTGTCTGACATACATATTCTGGCAACGTCATCCCAAGGAAAAGTGTTCATTGGCACTATAGACAATGAAGCACAGCAAAACGATGAGTGTGATCAGTTGGAAGTTTCTTGGGAACTTTTAGACATAGTTCCTGGGCTGAAGGATCATTCTGTCATAGCAAGCAATCCGTGCACAGGTATCGCTATTCTCTGTGGCCTTGCTGGGGATGTGTTTATTTATGGCCATGCAGATAGGTCTCTCAAAAAAATTGCGCAAGCAGATCAGCGCGTCGCTGGAGTTTACCTGGTGGCCAATGGGTCACCGTGCATCTCTTGTGCATTCGTTGTTTCATACATGGGACGGAGTGATGCTCATCTCTTCATTTTCCCGAGTATCGACTCTGCCAATGCTTATACTACATTCAGACTACAGGCCCCGGAGAAATTTGTGGTGACAGCTGCAGAGTATTTGCAAAGCCAAAATTGCGTCGTGCTAGGTGGCCGAACGGGGGGCCTCTGCCTTTTCAACATTGACAATACTTGCACCGATTCTCCTATCTCACCATCCCTCAATCTCGAGCATGTGCATGGCAAAGATACGGTCACCTCTGTCATGTCACTTCCAAAAGAGAGTGACGACTCCCCTGATCAAATGGTTTTGACAACAGGCCGTGACGGCTACTACTCTGTTCATAGAATCACTCAGTCATCCACGTCATACGCCGTCAGAACAATTCATAGATCCTCGCCACCTCTTGGCTCCAGCATTGAAGGAGCTTATATCGATTTACATACCAATGACCTTATCCTCTATGGTTTCCGCTCTACACAATTTACAATTTATAATGAAACGGCGCAGTCTCTAGTCTCAGCCACCGAGTGCGGTGGTGCGCATCGAACATGGGCATTCAACCATTCTGCTTCAACAGAAGGCAGAATGACATTTGCATGGACACGCGCCTCCACCTTCAATCTTTCAAGTCGAGTTGGACTGATACAGCGGTCGATCAGGATAGGCGGCCATGGTCGAGAAATTAAGGCCATGTGCTCTTCGCCTGTCGTATACAAGATTAATAATACACCGCGAAAGATTGTTGCAACGGGGGCTGAGGACACAACGATTCGTTTGTTTGCGTATGTTCCGGAATCACATACTGAGAAACAAGGGTGCTTCAAGTGTGTTTTAACCCTGAGAAAGCATACGACTGGGTTGCAACATCTGCAATTCTCTCCCTGTGGCAACTACCTGTTCAGTTCCGGTGGGTTAGAGGAATTCTACGTTTGGAGGGTAAGGTGCATACCCGGACTAGGTTTAGGGGCTGTTCTTGAGGCTACATGTCCAAAGAGCACGCCCAAATCCGATTTGCGGATCACGAGTTTCGACATCCTGAACATCAATGGAGACGAGACAGAAGACGCTTTTCTGGTGTCATTAACATACTCAAACTCGGAAGTCAGGGTACGTTCAAATTCCAGACGCCAATATCATGCAGTCCGCATCGCTAACAACTTTTTTTTTAGATCTTCATGTATACATCTCCAACTACTGAGACATCTCATAGTTTCACTCTCGTCGCCCAGGGGCGTTACAAAACGAACTGTCTCACATACGTGAGGTTTGCCCAGCTACAGTCACAGACCTATCTCATCACTGCTTCTACTGATGGGCATATAGCCCTTTGGTCGATCACAAGTGCCCTTTCACGATTTGTCAGGCTAGATGATCAGGGTCATCTCCACAAACTCCAGTCTCCGACATACGCAGAGGACACTATAATTACATGGCAATCCTCTCACAGAATACATCAGAATAGTATCAAGGCCCTCGATATGCTCTCTCCCATGCTTGATGAGCCAGATCTACAGACAGCACGTTTTGTGCTTGTTACTGGAGGCGACGACAATTCTCTAGCCGTGACAAGCATAGAACTACCATCATCTGGCATTGAGTATCGTTTTAATACCTCATACATCTCTGAGAGCAAGTCCGACCACGCTGCTGCTATCAATGACCTTTCAATATTGCCGAGTGCTCCGATCCGCACTTCTGATGAGAAATTCAATATCCAGTTCGTTTCTTCTGGGAACGACCAGCAATTGAAAATGTTCGACGTGTCCCTCGACTTTTCAGATAACAGCAACCCTCACGTTGAGGCAAGATGCTGCAAGAACACATATACTCCAGTGGCGGATGTTGCTTCGGTGGGCTGTTTCAAGGATATAGATGAGGCCACTGACATGAGGTCAATACGCGTGCTTGTGTGTGGAGTGGGGATGGATCTGTGGAATCTGCATTTGCAACGATGTGATGAATAAATACGAGTCAATAGGTATTATGTATAATAAGTAGGTAGAGGAGATAATGCAATAAAACTGTGTGACAATGTTTGAATCACAGAGCTAGGGCTGTAGGTCGAAGTGCATTCTAGCAATCTGGGCATCTGATTGTAATGGTCTGGCCTTGGAGATCACCGCCTAATACTCCTGGCCCTTGACGCAAATGGTGTCAAACACCTCCATGGTATGATCCCATACCTTGTCGGCACCACCAATCTCCCGGTGCTTCTTCATGGCTTTGTCATTCATTGTTCGCTTGTCATTCCATGCCACTGGGTACGCGCCAGTTCCGCGCTCACCGGTAGTGCCAATCTCGACTTCCCCATCCTCAGGCTTCACAGTACCCGCTAGATTTTTTGGTGGATACCGATCACTTGTTGCTGTATAGAGGAACCGTTCGCCAGACTCTGTGACATCGACTGTGAATAGCCTACCAACAGTGGCCATCAAAGCATCACCACTATAGCGGAGAACTGGATGAAGCGAGCGCAAGATATTGGTGCGCACAATTCCAGGGAACTTGTGAACGAAGGAAACTTGAGGATTCTTTGCAGCCAGGTGCTCCAATGCCAACGATGTCATTGTGCAGGCATGTCCCTCAGCAGGTAGGACACCGTAGTTGTGCTTCAGACTCAGGTCATCATAATCAAGTCGGTCGAATTCACGACCAGCTGCGAGACACGAGATAACGCGGGCCAGACCACCGTTGTCCTTTGAGTCGCCAGCGGCTCTGAGTTGGGGGAGTAGATTCGTTAACATCCGCATTCGTGAGTAGTAGTGAAGTGACATTTTCATATCGAGGCCCTCGCCAACATAGTTTGGTCCACCAGGGCGTAGGATGCCCTGTGAAAGCACGAGAAGGTTGATGCGGCTTTCTTTCTCCTTGAGTTTCTCACAAACACGGTCCACTTCGCGCAGCCTTGCAAGATCTCCTGCAATGAAGTGATACTGTCCATTGGGGCTTATCTGCTTGAACTCGTCGATGATACGATTTGCTTGAGTCTGGTTGCGCCCAATGATGTAGACCTTTGGAGCGTCAACATTTCGCACCAGTTCGCGAGCTGTGGTCTCGCCAATACCACTGGTACCGCCAGCTAAATGAGACTTGTCAGCAATGTTTGAAATTCCCGAGAAGACGATAAAACGTACCAAAGACAGCCACGAGGCCAGGGCCCAAGCGGCTTCTAAGCGTTGCGTTGTGGGCGCGAACCGTAGATAGTGAGGTCATGATGGGTTGCTTGTCAGCTGGGTGAGAAGTGTATGGGGTTGGGTGGGGTTGGAGACGTAAAGGTTAGGAGGTTGAGATATGTATGTTCGGGCCGTTGCAGTGGGTGTCACGGCAATTCCACTTGGCCGGTACCAGATGCCCCGTGTCGACTAGAGGTGGGATACAAACAGGATTTCGACGTCCAAAGAAACTGGGCCTAGAATTGTCAGAGGAGCGCTAGCTTGACGGGACAATCGATATGGATATATGCAGTATGAATATGGTTTT
>AZGZ01000003.1:148680-171246 GCA_001636715.1 Ascosphaera apis ARSEF 7405 | reverse complement strand
GGAATCTATCTGCATACGTGGTATATAATAATTTTGGTGACCCCAAACGACTAAGAACATGATAAAAGCAACAATGACAATGACAATGACTTTTAAGTGCAGCGCAATGCAAATATATGCAAAAATGTTTTCAATATGGAGAAGGGCATCAAGACCTCAGCGAGTCAACTTCTGCTCCTTGATGCAAATGGCAGATCCTATTCCCAGAACTGCAATGAAAACCATGCCGCCAAATGCTAGGTCGACAGCATTCCCATATGCTCGTCGCACAATATCCCTCGTTAGGGGCTCCAGCTGCTTGATGTAGTCCAAACTTTGCCTCACTCCCGATACAATCTTCTCTATATCAGCATTATCGTGTAATGCACTTCGGAGGTTCAAACGCAGAGACTGCTGAACGAGGGTACTGGCTGTCGACAACCCAATGACGCTACCTGTAGTCCGGAACAGATACGAACAGGCTGTCACGATAGCCTGATCCTCTGGAGTTGTGTTCGAAACTGCAATGTTGGGTCAGCAATGCTGTTCAATAGTCAACTGAGGGGCAATATAGGGTATATAATAACTTACTCAGTCCAACGAGCGTCGTCGTGATACTGATACCCGATCCAAATGCACCAATGACACTGCCAGCAATTATTCCCAATGTACTGTCAAAAAGCATCCCAGCGGACAGAAAAATAGCGAGCTGTCCAATGATAGACAAAGCACAACCCTTTAATGTCAACGCATAGAAGCGTCCGGTCTTCCGCATCATCAATCCGCTTCCAAGAGAACCCCAGACACTTGTCATCGTTGAAGGCAAAAGCATTATACCTGCATTCCTTGCAGAGAAACCTTGCGATGCCTGATAGAATAGGGGTATATAGAATATCGTAGCCATCCAGGCCGCTGATGAGAGGAAGTTCGTAGCGTAAAACGGGAAAAGTGCTTTGTCGAAAATAATATGCCCCGGCGCAAATGGTGCAATAGCAACATACGACTCCACTAGGAAGAAGACGATGAGCAAGATGACCGCACCACCGAGAGATGCGAGCGTCAAAGGTAGTGTCCACGACACATTACTGCCCCTATCCATGCCCAAAAGGAAGCAGAAGACAGCAAGAACCAACGTCAATGCACCAAAGAAATCGATCCTCCTTAATTTCTCCTTCCAGTGGCTTTCATCTCTTGCGGGCAGATGAAGCCAGAATGTTACTGACATGATAGCCACGAGGCACAACGGGCCTTGACCAAGGAAAGCCCATCTCCAACCAATGTAATCGGCTAGCAGACCACCTAAGGGGGCTCCAGTCGAAGAGCCACAGGCGTAGATAATGTTGATGACGCCCTGCCATACACCACGATCTCTCAATGGCACTATATCGCTGAGAATGATAACAACAACGGTAGTCATACCACCGCCGCCGATACCTTGAAACATTCGCGCAGCAATCAATTGATGAATGTTCTTCGCTAGACCGCACATGACGCAGCCTAGACCAAAAATAACGTATGCGAACAGAAGGCATTGCTTCCGCCCAAAGATATCACTGAGGCGGCCGTATAGAGGTTGAAACGACGTCAGTGTCAAGAAGTAGGATGTAGCGACCCAACTGGTGAGGTTGAGGGCATCTAGATCACTTCCAATCTTGCCATAGCTAGCAACAATAATCGTTTGATCAATGGCAGACAGGAAGATCTGTATACCAAAACTTTAGCATCGTCATCATCACTCTATAAAATCAAAGGTTTATAGTACTAACTTACGCCAACGGACATCGCAGGAATGATATACTTCAGCTGCTTCTGAGCCTCCTCGCTGTCTTTGAACGCAACTTCATTGTCGTCCACTCCATTCTCATGCAGATTGCCTTCTTCAACCTCATGTGAGTCGACGACCTGCTGCTTGGTGCTGGCACCAACGGCACCACCGTAGAGTTTGTTTTGACCGTTATCTGTGTCGCCGTCGCTAGCAAGCAACGGAGTCCTCTCTGAAGCGTCCATATCGACAGCGAACTGGACCGACCAGCAGTGGCAATCGCCTTGCGCCTCCAGATGATGACAGCAACGAAGAGAGAATACAGAGGGAGAATTGATTTGGAGAAGGAAAGAGAAGAATATTTTTCAGTCCTTGGGGAATATTTGACCTCTTTTTAAGTCCGTCATCGGGTCACTATTTTTCTATTACTATCTTATCAGCTGCCGAACTCCAGCATGAGTAAAACATTCTCCGCATTATAATGTCAATCTGCTGCACCTAGTATCCGTCGGCAAAGCAAGAGGAAAGGATGATGGACATGGGTATCGCTGCTAGCGGGCCTAGCTCCCCATGACTTTACATAGAGAAAATCCACGATTCAAAGACGTTTTTTGACCGAAATTCGCGTGCTTCTTCATTCGTCTTATCAGCAGCGATGGTGGGTTGACTGAGTTGGCAGTTGGACCGGGAACTCTACACACGAACCGCGGATCACTGGAGTGAGTCATGGATAACGGGTTCAGGGGAAGGTCTAGAGGGGCGACAAGGGGGAAACAGGAAGTGAGACAGGTATACACAAGGAGAGAAATTCTATGCAAGCTCCAAAATCAGATAAGCAAAGGTCTACAGTAAAGAAGTACATGGGGAGGCAGAGGAAAAGTTTCCTCTCAAAATTGACTCTTTCTATGAAAGAATGCCGTAGCCCGGTAAACGTTCAAACGAGTTAAGCTTATGCCTTCACCTCTGGCATGGGAACAGGTCCGCCAGGCGATGTAGGCAAGCGTGCGGTCAGAACCTCACATCCATCCTCCGTGACCAGAAGAGTGTGCTCGAACTGCGCAGATAGCTTTCCATCAGCAGTGACACTAGTCCAGTCATCGGGCCACGTCTTATCGCGATATGTTCCCAAGTTGATCATGGGCTCAATGGTGAAACACATGCCAGGCTTAGCAGATCCAACGATCTTACTCTTGCCGTAATGAGGAATATTAGGAGTAGTGTGGAAGAGCTGATTGATGCCGTGACCGCAATAACTCCGGACAACGCTGGTGTCATGTGCCTTAGCGTACTTCTCAATGACGTTTCCAGGTTCTCTGAAGAGCATTCCAGGCTTGACGATAGCGATGGCCTTGTCAAGACACTCTCTTGCTGTCTCAACGACGCGGACTGTATCGGGATTGGACTTCGCCTTCTCGCCGATATAATATGTCTCGTTCAGGTCGCCGTGGAAGCCCTCGTGGTACAGAGTAACATCGATATTGACGATATCGCCATCCTCCAAGGGGCGCTGGTCGGGGATACCGTGGCAGATGACCTCGTTAATGGAAGTGCAGACGGACTTGGGGAAATAGACGTAGTTAAGGGGCGAGGGATACGACTGTGATAGCGACATGCGGTTAGTATATCAACACCCGTGCACATTGGTAACAAAAAAGGGCAAGGAATGATTCGTACATTACGCTCAACGCAAGCATCATGGCAGATCTTATCAAGCTGATCTGTAGTGACGCCAGGCTTTGCGGCAGCGGCGACGATATCAAGAACCTCTCTAGCAAGGCGGCAGACCTTGCGCATACCAGCTATCTCCTGCTCATTGAGGATCTTAACGTTGTATTTGCCAATGAATTTCTGCTCCGATCTTGGGATGCCATCGAGAGCATAGTCTGGCTTCGGAATGGTGTCTGGAACAGCTCTTCTGGGAGACAAGGGATAGACAGGCCTCAGTGAACCAGTGAAGGGATAGGTAGGGAACGGATTGTATGGCTGGGTAGACTTGTGAACGGCCTTGTGGGTGGCCCAGTTCTTCTTGAAGCAGTCTTGCGAGCAGAAGAAAGACTCTATGCCGAGCTTCATACAGCTAGGGCACTTCAAGGCAGAGGCCTCATTCTGACACTCGGATCCAGCGCACTTCATGATGACAGACAGATGCGTCTAGAAATTCGTTGGTCTATATATACGCTTGACCTTGTGGACGGCGCAAGCAAGCTGATGGCAAGTAGGAGATTTCGCTGAGAGTGGGCGGGCTAGCGGTCCAGAAATTTTTTTGGTTACAGAGCTCTGACGTCAGATGAAGATCGCGATATTAGGTAGGTATGGAGGGATCCTGGCACGGAGAGAGAGAAGAAGAGAAGATAGATGCGTAAAGATGAGATTCTAGGATAATGTGAATGATAACAACAGACGACGGATGCCCACAATGCTCGCACACTCCTATAGGAACCTCCCCTGACAAATGGCAAAGGATTGAGGGGTGCTGGGGATGACCGCATAAAAAAATTCGCTGTCGTAAAAACCGCCTTAAGCACGGAACAGTTCCCCACCTACAGTACATACGCTGTTTCTTACTGCTGATAGAGGTTTTGTAGCAGCAGTAGCGTTGACAGCTGTTACCAACACTGTGGCGGTTGGTTGGAGCGGTTAGTGTCACCATGACTGCCTATAGGCTTCTAAGTAATTGACCCCCTGAACCGCTTAACAGTCAGGGGAAGTCTACGAGCTACGTACATTGAACATATCAAAGACATAGAGGAGAGAGGGATGAATGATTATAAACACGATATGAGGTTTGGATAATTTTAAGAGAACTAGTATAATATTGAACATAAAGTAAAATATTCAAGTCTGAGCAGATATGGCTAAATGGTTGGCTCGCGCGAAGCTACAACCCTTTGAGAGAAATAGAACAAGCAGGATTGATCCCGTAAGACGAAAGGAAGTAAAGGGGAAAAAAAAGAAAGGAATAAAGAATAAAAAAGTACTGCTATACCGCATGAAGCAACATAGCAATCACAAGAAAAGTAAGAGGTTTTTTTTTGGGGAATACAAAGGAAAGGAGTGGCCAGGCCTCTAGAGGACAGACAATCCGGAATCCGCGAGGAAAGCGGGAGACAGCAGTGTAGACAGGCTTCAAATGTAGATAGTCAGCCCTCGAGTCGCGCGCAATCTCTAGAAATAAAAGCCTGGTCCATTCAGTCAAGGTCTGACATCTGTTAAGTGTCATCCTCAGCAAGACTTAATCCTGCAGCAAAAAGATGTACCATATCTTCAATTGGTGTTCTGGTCGTTTGACTTCGCCATAGACGCCATGATACTTTCGTTAATGGCCTTTGCTACCTCGTTGTAAAGATTCAGAAGATAGTGGGTTGCCGATCCGTCCTGAATAAGTCTGGTGACTTGAATTCCTGCTGAGATAACTTGCAAGATATGTCTGTCCTCCATCATGAGCACGCTTCCATTGCCCGGGGGAGGAATGATAGTCGCGTTCTCCATGGTGGGGACCAACGCTTTGATATGTCCATCCTTGATAATGCGTGCTGGGACACGACGCTTGGTAGCCAGTCTCTTGATGAGGTAGGCCCATTCGTTCCAGGTACGGTCTTCTGGACAAACAACGATAGGTCTATCGGCCATTCTGGGTATAGGAAACTGGTAGCGTGCAACCCAGTCAAATGCCGCCCTGGAAAGGCACGTAGTCAGGAGCGACATAGTATTTGCCTGGACTCTTGGTTCAAGAGACACACGGCATGAAGTCACTCTTTGGTCCATTGCGCAAGCAACCTCGTCAGTTGGCAACGGAAGCGTCTGGACTGCTCCATCAAATTCATCACGATTGCCAGGCCGGCGCAAAGCTTGCTGACTCTTAGACTTGTGGTGCTTATTCAACGCAGAACTCCGAATTGCTCCCCCGCCGTTGCTATTGCCGAAGGGCTCACATTCTTCTTCGAACTGTGGAGTTGAATTGCTGGTAGAGCCGCCAATCACTCCATAGACATCTGAGTCCAAGTACGGCTTGGCCATGTTTGACCTTTCAAGGGCTAAAAAACGGTTTGCCGTGTCACCTGCGTTGGCAGGCCTGAGAGCGTAAAAGGGATCCTGCACCGGATATGACGCTGGAGTAGGAGGAGCGGTGCTAGTAAGGCTACGCGGAGCATTTGGAGCACCAACTGGGATGCCATAGGACATGGACTCTGAGTCGCTACTATCAGCGCGAGGACGACCATGGTCAAGGTAGCCGTAGTCCGCAGCAATTGAAGTGTCCCTGTACTGAAGGTTAGCCTTTTTGTGCATTTTCACCGTGGATATAGTGCTCTTGGGTACCTACTTGTCAGAATTGCTAAAGACGTCCGACGAAGGGGTCAAAAGGGGCGTGTTGTCGAATACAGGATCACAACCGTGACCAAGCTTAAAACTGCCCCTGTGATGATCCCCGCGACGGCCAATGGCGTTCCACTTCTCTTTGGTGAAACCGTTCATAGAACTGTTTCGAGTTGACATCCAGATGTCAAGTCCAACTTTAGAAGTGAATGGCGGCTGTCCAGAGAAGTTTGACATTTTGAGAGCTTCGAGGATAGGAACGAATCTTGAAAGTAAGGAGTTGGTGTGAGAGCTGAGTGAGCTTTAGTCAGGGCTTGAGAGGAACGTATGAGAGGAGAGTGGTGGGTTGTGAGAGAGTGCACTGGGAATGTTTCTTGCGGAGGACAGAGAGTGAGTATTTATGCATTTGATAATTGATAAAAGACTCCAGAAGACGAAGAACTTTCCGTCAAATCCTCGTTGTTTTTCTATTCTCGAAAGCACAGCTCTTCCACAAAGCCACCATCGTCATCGCTCTTCAGTTCCACTGCAGTAATGTTGCTCAAAGGACAGCTTCCTGAAGGTCATTGTGAGGTCTAGAGCCACCTCAATTGTGATCTCGACGGCATCATGGAGCTCCATTTCGCTCCCCGCGAACGCCCCAAATTTGAAAAATGGTCCTGGTGTACCTCAAAGAGTCTTTAAAGGCACCGCATACCGCTGGATTTGCTTCCCAGGGTAAAGAAGCAAGGATCGGTGCAATATTCCATCGTAAAAAGGGGAAGTTTGATGACTGCTATTGCAGCTGTCGACTCGGATGCCCCATAATTGGCGCGGCAATTACCTGATACCTTAGCGAAGCTCGAAGTGTATACCTTGTGTCTGGTGGTCAAAAACAACAGTAACAGATGGCAAAGCGAGTCTCCTTGTCAAAACAATGGATTATAGGCTCCCCTCTTTGAAAAAGTTTGACTGCAAGGTATGGCACGCAGAATCTTTTGTTTTATGCTCATATTTGGCAAAGCTTAGATCCGTACACTAGTCTTCTCGTCACAACCCTGATCACCCGAGAAACAGTCGGCATTTCTGTGAGTAGAGGAAGACTTGACCTCCTATTTCTCTTTTCCCAATGCGGAAATTCTGAAGAAGGCGGCATCAAAAATCAGATGTTTGGGGAGTTTCTCCATAACCGGTGAGAATTTCCAGAAGGCGAAGCAGGAGGACCTTCAAACCGGAGGTTTGTGCTAAGTAATCCAACATAGGAGATTGTCCTGACAAGTGGCAAGCCAGTAAGGATAGTTCTGGAGCTTGCGTGGTTTATGCCTGAACGGTGAGTACTGATGACATAAAAGACAGACCAGTCACCAGAACCACTGCGGTATCCTCTCATGGACGACATCCTCTCAATCACCTATGCATCAGCATTCACACTTCCTGGCGCCTCAAGGTGAACTACCACGAGTGGTAGTTTCTGGTATCAACATGCGTAACGATTTCTTTTCTGTACATCGTACAATCATATACGCCTCTGCATCATCTCAGAGTGAAGGTCCTCAATCATCCTTACCGGATTCTTCAATTCGTTTGGCCTGTCAAGTGAATGGGGAATTGCGCGGCATGGCAAGGTCCAAGCTGCCAGTAATCACTCAACCCTTGCGTGTCGGCAAATATTGAGTGTCAGAAAAATAAGACCACCGTAAGCTCAGCTAGTGCATGAGAAAGGGAGAGAACATAGGTAGGTTGACATTCTCTGTTTCTGTTTCTTAGCCATAGGGGAGTGAAACAGGCCGTACGACTTCCATCGCCAGGGCTAAAGCGACCTCAATTTCCAGATGAACAGCATCCACGAGGCATAGAATTGGGTCGCTTCTCCATACATTCTTTGTGGCTTCCCCTGTGAGTATCTCATATTGTTTGGGATATCATACAGATAACAAAGATATCATTGCTGCTAGCCCGCGTGGGGAGCAAGCACATGAGGTGGATTGATGAATGGATGGATGTCTCATAAAGTGAGACGATCAGTCCCCGAGATTAGACCCAGCAAGATCTGCCACGATACTCGAGCCGTTGGCTTGAGTCGTACATAGCCATCTCTTATATCTTT
The DNA here is from genome assembly GCA_001636715.1 of Ascosphaera apis ARSEF 7405. Classification (NCBI taxonomy): domain Eukaryota; kingdom Fungi; phylum Ascomycota; class Eurotiomycetes; order Onygenales; family Ascosphaeraceae; genus Ascosphaera; species Ascosphaera apis. The sequence continues at coordinate 163,105 of AZGZ01000003.1, read as the reverse complement.
TTTAAGCATCATTGCGAAGCCTTTGATGTGGTAGCGTCACATTTTTCTTTGCACATTCGCGGTGTTACCCACGATCGAGGCGAAGCATTCAGGAACAGTTGCTCATGCAGCGAAGATAGAACAGTGTGAGACATTCTTCATATATGGTGACGTAGAACGACAAGATCCACTGATTGAGACAGATATTACACGTTGACCGCTGATTACTATGCCTGGAGCAATTATGCCCCGTTGATATGAACGCTTCTAGTTGCTCATCACTGGGTCAATTGAGCGTGGTGTATCCGTACAGTATGTGGTCATATTTGAGTCAATTGGCAGGAAACGGTGCTAACTGTGCACTGGCGTAGGTCGTCGAATCATGATTGGCATCCGTACTTGGCTGTACATGGGTGCGCTAGACAAAGGCGATCTTGATATATGCGGGAAGAGAATAATTTTCTAGAATGATGCTATATTACAGTTCTCCTGCACCCGGAAGCTCAGGAGTAGCAAAAGGGGATGACCAATTGATATATACAGTTGGACCAGAGAGCTGAACGCCAGTGATATGGACGCACAACTTCGCAGTTCAACATCGCAAAGTCTCAGCACAAGGCAAATACAAAAGAAAAAAGCAGAATCCTTTTGCTTAGTAGACTCTGCACAAGACAAGACCTCCGGTCTTCTTCTCAACACACTCTCTAGCCTCCATGATGCCATGACTTGTGCTTAAGAAGAGACATTCGCCCGGCGACCTTAGACCCTCGACATATCTGCGTTTCTCGCCCCGCACAATATCTCGTAGGCTCTCGACATCGACGTACAGCCTCCGCGTAGGCTTGCTGACCATAGACATTTTGCTCAGCACGGGCTCGTTCTGCCAGTACTTCATGCCGATCCATAACCGGCGAGAAGCGACGTTTTCTTTTGTGACAGGCTCAAGTTCATAATTGGGGTCGTTGGCGGCGGGGATTCTCGTAAGGGCGTGTGATGGTGGTGGGTCGGGACCTCCACGGACGACTGAGGAGATGAAGCCGGCATCTCGTAGCGCATTGCATAGGCGGAGATGGAGATTGGAGTTAGGGATTGATGTGAGAGCCATCCGTGTTTTGGAGACATTGGAGAGATGCGAACAGACGTTCGCGAGGTTGACGAGAGACATGACGTATTGGGATTGAGGTGAGGAGTAGAAAGTGATTGGAGGTTTCCCGAGCCCGGAATAGAGAAAGAAGAATGCAATTGAGTGAAACGGGGAATATGCGGTTGAAGGAGGCTATGTGCAGCGGGTTTCCTCTCGCTGTATCTCCCTTTCCCGTTTGCTGCTTCCTGTTGGCGATAATAAATCTGACAGGAGAGGATAGATGTCTAAGCCTCTTGCAATGATGGAAGTGATCAGGCCCAAAAGAGCTGTGTGCCTTGGTCAGAAGAAGCGGCCAGAAATAGAAATAGAAATTGAGACGGCAAACGCCAATTGCGCGCCCACGACAATGGACTCACATGCGCAGGACAGACCGGAGGATTCGACTCAATTCCTCAATTTCACGGTCTAATTGTCATATCAGTGTCGCGGCGCACTGGTGCAAATGGGCAACCGTAAGTGATCGTAGTCGTGATAGTAGGGTAGCGTAGCGTAGAGTAGCGTTAGAGATCGTGAAAAAGTCAGCGGAGAGAGAGATGTTCCTGTTCCTTATTCCGCGGGGAGAGACAGATAGAGAGTAATATAGTGATACAGTGATACAGACTAGCCTAATTCCAGTTAGCCGGCAGTCTTAAGGCGCTGTGGACGCCGTACTTATTACTATGCATATACAGATCTACACTACGCCGCTTCACAAGCAAAAAAAAGAACAGTCTCTGATAATAATGTCAGTGATAATAATGAATTGGATGATGGTGATGGGAAGCAGCTCGCCAGGGGGTATGAGATGTGTGTTACAGAAGTTCAGATAGTCAATCGACAAGAGACATACTCCTGCTCTCCCCCATCCCGGCCAACTACAGTTAGCACACGGCGAGACATGCACTGTTGGAAGCCGTCGGAGGTGTTAGAAACAGGAAACTCATCTTGTTTCAGGCGGCGGTGAAAGAAGAGAACATTAGAAACATTAGAAGAAAAAAAAGGCGTGAAAAAAGCATGAGAAAGCCCCAAGACCTAGAAAGTGGTCCTTCTTGTGATAAGCCTGTCTGCTAGCCAGCCAGCCAGCCAACCAACCAGCCAGTCAGCCGTTACACTCTCTCAAAATGGTCCCTCTTTTCAGGCGTTTTCAACTGGCCAGACGCAATGGATTCCGTTTAGTCGTCTAGGCGCCGCTTTTTCTTGCAAATTTGGAATTGGATTTGAAATTGTCATATACCAATATACTTCATTCTGTGAGGTAATTGGGAAACATAAGCCTGGAAAGAAGGAGGAAAAGAACAGGACCAGAAACCCTTCTTCAGCGGTTCTATATCAGAAACAAACGCTATTACTGTACCCTTGTCCCCCTTCTTTTCCCCTCCCCTCCCCCTACCCTCCCCTTCCTTCGGTGTCATGCCATTGATGATTGGGAGTACAGGCCCAGCGTACAGAACACAGAGTAGTCATTATATATAAATACGCAGTGATGACGTTGCCTGCTGCCGTGCTGGACTCAAATCTGTTTGGACAAGAGCTGCCCAAGCGCCTTTTCGTCTTGCTTTTGCGTTGCGGTATATATTTCTTCTTCTGAATTGCAAGTTAAGGAGACACACAGAAAGCGAGAGATTCAGATAGACTGGGAAGACCCGAGAGGAAGAGCTTTGTGATCCTTTTTTGGGCAAATTGCCTCTGTGCTTTCGATACATATCTCGCCCTTTTTTTCCTCATCACACGCTCGTTTCATATCGAGATCAAGATTGCAACCATCACATCTTGACAATCGGCCCTACTTTTGATCAATTTCGTCCGATATCTTCACGCTCATATGGGAGACGAGGCCAGGATGCCTCAACTGCCCGGAGAAGACAGTCTTACGACAGTGTATGTACTTCTTCCAATCCTTTATATGCGAAGATTGAAGCGGACATGAACGAGGAGGAAGAGATCAAGACGGGTTCTAGGTACAGCGGTACCGGACTTGCATATAACAATCGTACTGACGGCTTCATCTCTTTTATTTTATTTTTCTTTGCTACGCAGCGCTGCAGATATCCACTATTACTTCGCATCTCCTGGCCAGATCCCTGCGAGAACTCGCTTCGAGAAGGGCTCCTACGTCTATCTGCTTTACGACCGGAAATCAAAGTCGACTCGCATTGAGATCGCAAACAGACCAGGAACCCCTGAGCACGACTACTTTACTGGATGTAGGTTTTTGCGGTCCTCGTTGCTCATTTCTCATCTTTTTGCTCTTCCTATGTTTTCTTCCCATCCATCCACTCACCCCATCTTGCGTACTGACTTTTTTGTTGATTCATGTCCTGATTATTAGCGTTGCAAAGCTCCTCTTTAGAGAGCAAACATGAGTTTCCAACTCGTTGCACGATAACCGTTAGCCCCGAGAACCCAACGGAGGACCCCCAACGACGACCGAGTACGCAGGAATGGCTTCACTCCACCGGGGCCGTCCACAAGGACAGCGCATCGCTGCGGGTGCATTCGCTAGATCTCTATTTTTGGACCCTTGAATTTGCAATGGAGTTCTATGCTGCATCTAGAATGGTCTTGCATCCGCTGCAGATTAGCCTCGAGCCTCTCGATATACAGCTTAGGCAAGAAATGCAGTGTGCACCCGTTGAGGAACTTGAAGGGGTGGTGGTTGGCTGTCCGGATGAACCTCAGCGACTATGTGCTAGTCCGTCCATTTACGACGTATCGCAATCACGATCACACTACGCGCAAAGTTACAGGCATGGAGTGGACGTGCATAGCCCCTATCAGTCAAGGCCTGACCTTTTGGACGCCCCTACACTTGCCGAACCCATGATCTACGAGCAGACAATGCCAATGCATGTGGAAACATACGACCCTCATGTTCAGTCTCCAATCATAGCCGACCAAGATCCAGATCTTGCTAATTACGGACACTTGTTCAGTGGGTTCTCAATGACATGCGCTGTTCCTCACGAGCCTGCAAATGCATACTTCTGGCCACCACCATCTGGCGAGCTACAAGATAACCCTGGTAATGACATCACAACGTCATTACCTATACCCGTGCCGAACGACAATTATCCAATCTTTGATATGTCGCCTCCGCCAATGATTCAAGATCCAGGGTCACCTTTCTCGTCAAGTGCTGCTCCTTCAACGCCTCCACGGCCTCAATTGAGATCACAACCATCTAAGAGACTAGTAGTCTCCCCAAAGCCACCAGATACACCCGCCCATCTCTATCGTGCACCAACATACGAGCAGAAACGTAATGCGTCTGCACCAATACTGTCAAGCAGATTCAGCATTGATGGTTTCTCTCAAACACGATCATACCATAGTGTGCCTCGACCAGAGCCTTTACCGCCGCTTCAACAAGGAGTCGTGTCTCCTTATCGCGGGCCATCTCGAAACAGCTCGACAATTCCAGCATCACCACCTGAGAATACAAACAAGCTGTTTTCTAAGGCACGATCGTTCGGATTAAGCGGTGGTGACTTCAATCTACGATCATACATACAATCGCAGCAAACATCCTCAAGGACGCTACCCGTCAACAACGACAACGACGATACCCCGGGAAAAAGCCGCAGACAGAAGAGGAATTACTCCAAGGATAATGGGAAGAAGAAGACAAAGTCGAAGAGACAGTCTATCAGCGAAACTTTCGACTGGTTCATCAGCAGACTGGAGAAAGCCAGTAGCAGCTGACATATATTGAATCGGCACAGTCAAACATCCAACCCTAAGTCGACGTGACATCTACGCTCATTTACTTTGCATACTGTGCAATATTTTGTTTATCCATTTCCTATGTATTGCCGACACACTACTTCTTTTTCCTTTTGCTTTTTTGGTCCATTTCCCTGTTCTCATTACTCTCTGACAACTTGCTCAGTTGTTGGTTTGATACCCTTCATATCCAGTGTGTATTCCGGGCTTCATTTATTCCTTTCATTTGTTCATCTTCTCCAGCATATCTAGAGCATGTATCGTCTGTCTAGTGCCACCAGAATCATAGCTTCTTCCATTGCAATACAACATTGCCAGTCCATATTCCAGGTTACCGTTGTTTGCATCTGCTTCCCTTCTTCCATAGCCGGTTCGGCTATCCTCTCATACATACAACGATAAAGTTTTCGACGACCCCTGACCTGGACGTCGAAACTTTGGCTCTCCTGACACTTCATCCGTCAACAGCAGTCCAGCCTGCGCGTCCTGATCACTTTATAGTATACATGGATCCACGCGTTTACTCGAGCCGACTGTGAGCGCTGAGCCTTCACCATGGACCTCCTCCTTTCGAAGGGTCCGCTGCGTGGCGTATCCACCTTATACGCTTCGGCTTGGTCGTACAGTGGGGTCTGGGGAAGCTTAGTTGGCCGATATAGGATTGCTTGCAAAGGCATCTGAATGCGATGGGTTGATTTCTATCAATCTGTATACTGTACATTCGCTTGACAGGCCAATTGGATAATACTGCAAAACGCCGCATAGGATATTCTAGCGCTTTGTCGTTGCCCATTCCCGGAATTTGGCTTGATCAGCAGGCAAATCGAAGATGGCGTCCATACGAAATTCGTCGTTGTTAACTGCGAGCATGCGGCCCTCCTCATCTATCACCCGCACAGCATTTTTGACAAGCATCGGTAGGCCATTCGCAAGGGCATTAACGACGACTCAGTCAAGGATGTCTGTCCAGGATGGTCCGAATTGGTGGGCAACTCCCGGGACAGCAGCGTGGGATTTTCGCAGTATGTACGTCCCAGGTTGCTCATGACGAATCAACCATAGACTGACTTTTGATAACAGGCGATGTGATTACTCGTCCAACGCAATCTATGCTCAATGCGATTGCGCAGACTACCCTTCTTGATGATGACTACATGGAAGACCCGGTCACCAACGACCTCCAATCATTCATTGCCAACTTGACAGGCCATGAAGATGCATTACTCGTCATGTCCGGAACTATGGGAAATCAAGTCTCACTCCGGACACATCTTACTCAACCACCGTATCAGATTCTTTGTGACCATAGAGCGCATATTATTCATTGGGAAGCTGGTGGTGTGCCTACGTGGACGGGAGCTTATGTCAAGGGTATCGTGCCTAGCAAGAACCATCTGACGTTGGAAGATATCCAAAAACACGCAATCCTGGATGAAGATTACAATGGATGTCCTACAAGGTTGATTTCGCTGGAAAATACTCTGGATGGTAGTATCTTCCCTCTGGACGAAATGCGCCGAATCACTGATTGGGCGCATGCCAATGGCTTGAAAGTTCACTTGGACGGCGCGAGACTCTGGAATGCAGTCGCAAAGGGAGCTGGTAAGCTCTCTGACTACACTAAACTATGTGACAGTGTGAGTCTCTGTTTCTCAAAGGGACTCGGGGCTCCCATTGGAAGCATCATTGTCGGCAACAAGACCTTCATCAAGAAGGCGCGATGGTTCAGAAAGTCAATTGGAGGGGGAACCAGACAGGCAGGGATTATCTCAGCAGCCGCGCGCGTCGCGGTTGAAGAAACATTCGGAAAGGGCGAAACTGGCGAAGGTGGCCTATTGAAACGAAGCCACGAAACTGCAGAGAGAATTGCAGAGATGTGGCAGGCTAGGGGAGGCAAATTAGCTTCTCCTGTTGAGACAAGTATGGTTTGGTTGGACTTTAAAAGTGCCGGTATCAAGCCTGAGGATTGGGATGAGCTAGGCAAGGAGAAGGGATTGAAATTGATGGGCAACCGACTGGTGGTGCACTACCGTAAGTCTTATCACCAAAATGGCGGGGGATCTTGATTCATCATACTGACTGATGCAACAGAAAACAGCGACGAGGCCGTGGAGAAGCTGGGCGAAGTGATGGACATTGCTCTCAGTGGCAAACTGCAAACCAGCAGCCAGACAGGAAAAGGAAAGTACTATGGCCAGACATAAGAGATATGGGACCAGAATACCCAATGAGCCGGCCAAGGGCGTTTGGGAAGCAGTACTAGACGAAGTCAGGATACCCTACATTTAGGATTGAAATTCCCTTGGAAACCACGATTACAACCCAATGCACATGCCAAACAACCGTTGGAAAAGAACCTAGACGCCTGCTCTATCTGCGCGTTGATTGAACCTTATGGCACGATACTTGTTCTCGCATGGAAGGAAGCTGTTGAAAACCTATCTGGAAGCCTCCTTCCCTTGAGTGCAAATGGCTCGCGAGTGATAAATCCCGGACGTACACAATTTAACCCAAGGAAACGTGCATCTTCAGAACGTCAATATGGATCAAAATGACCTTCTGGATCACACAGTAGGAAATCATCACATCTGGACGTTGGATGCTGGATCTTGGAGGTAAATCTATCAATTGCGTAGGACAGGGGCGGCTTACCGAAGGAGTTGTGACCTACTTTCTACCTACTGTGTCGAAGCCACGGGTCGTTTTACAGGCCAACGGTTATACAAGCTGCAACGTGCACGTCAATTGTATCAACATCGCATGTCGCAAATTTGGCTTTTGCACATATTGTGAGAATCTGGTGTTTCGAAGGACCCATTTGCCGGTCACCAGATTTGAAAGTCGAACGTCCTCTCTTTTATCAGTCGAAGTATAGACATAATTCTCGGCTTAACTTCACGTTCCACGCTTCAAAGCAGTAACCCCTCAGACATCATTTGAGGTTGTACACTCCCAAACAAAACAAAGACGCCGGGAGAATCAATTCTTGTCCAGTTCAATACAATCCCGGCAACAAAGTCAGTGCTGGCTACGAATGATCAATCTCTGCACTTTCACCTATTTAAGGTGCATGTCACTTGTTGAAGGAAAACCCGAGTAACAATCCAATTGTCATCTCACGACCCATGTCGAGAGCTTAGCCTCACATGAAAGTACTACGATTCCCGGTTCCGTTCAACGTCGGGAGCGACATTGTGCATCTTCCGCGCATTTCTCGCGTACTGGCAGGGAAATATGCGAACCGGTTTGTGCAGCGAATTCTGCGGGACGAAGAGACAGCAGATTTTCGCAAGAGATTCCATTTGACCAAGAGCATTAGCGGTGGCAGCAACCCCGCCAATGGACAGCAGCAAGACAAACGTATCATAGGAGACAACTTCAAAACTCCAGGTGATTTGGAACTCACCATGACCCGGTGGCTTGCGGGCCGTTTTGCAGCCAAGGAGGCAGCTCGCAAAGCAGCACCTTTAGGAGCGGGCAGCCTGAGCTGGAAGGACATTTTGGTGCGCGTAGAAGAGCAACCGTCTCTTGACGCTGGTGCAGCATCCAAAGTTAGAGGCAGTCGAAGGCCAGAAGTGCTTTACCTAAGAGGATACAGTGATCAAGCTGTGAAGAACGCGGGGGAAGATGCAATTGCCAGAGCTGGGAAACTGACGATATCACACGATGGGGAATACGTTGTTGCAACGGTGCTTGCGCCAGTTGAGGACGATGGATAATTCGTCACGCATCAAGGCTGTGCATCTATATGGCCAGTCTAAAGTCATCGATGCAATGGATATTTATCTTCAGCAGCTGCTGAGCAGGCGTACAGTATACTGTATATGTACTACGTATACTCTGTACACGGAAGAAAAATGAAGCTTCAGGAGTGTAAATATGACGATTCAACTGAAACAGCCCGAATTAACCTCTCTTTCTCCCTATCTTTCTCTTGCGCTCTCTGGAACCCCTTCAATCTTCTTCAATTCCTCTCATATACTCATACTAGTATAGCATATACTGTACCTTCAGCCCCTGTACCCGTCCACAGCAGCGTTACTGGTTGATTCCCGCTTCTTGTGTACCCATCTGTAGGTAGCGACAACGACGACAACGACGACATCAGCAACTGCGACTGCGACTGCGCCTTAGAGAGCAGTGAGAAAGGCAGACGTATTCAAGGTGAGTGAGACAGCAATGGATATGGCCCCTTCTCGTCTTCTCCTTCTACTGTCTGACTCCAGTATATAGTCTATCTAGACTGAGACAAATAGTACCGGCACATCATACGGATCCCCCCATATATCTGGAAAAAGCAAAGAATCAGACCATCTCTCACTCCCCCCTCGCCCTCGCCCTCTCTCTCCTGAGTCCAATCAAGACATCAACACCATCACCTCCTCCTCCATTCCCGCCATGGGCACAGACGTGCGCAGCCTGTTGGCCAAGTTCGAGCAAAACATCTCGACCAGCGCCGCAAATTCTCCCCCGTCTCGAGGTCGCTCTCCTGCTGCGCCTTCTGATCGTTCATCCTCCGACCGTCCTGTCTCCAAAGTTCGCGCCAGCTTCATTCCCGTCGACTCTTCTTTGCCAAAGAGAACTATGCCTTTCGCTGACAACGCGCCTGCTAAGGCATTGGGCGAGCCGCTGCCTATTCAGCAGAATGGTCAGAATCAGGATCAGCTCGGCGCTGCTGACTCCTCGTCCAAGAGCTACAATGAAGAGATTCCCCAGTCATTAGGTGCCATTTTGAAGGGGTCGCCCTTCGACGAGGAAATCGATGCATTGAAGGCGAAGAAGGGCGCTGCTGCTGCTTCTACTGCTACCCCACCGCAGCTGAAGGCCACGGCGTCTGCTACTGAACCCAATGCTTGTGCTGGTGGTGACAATGCCGCTGCTGTGTCTCAAGCTTCCCCGGCTGATGATAAGCAAGACAAGCAAGCAGAACCTCAAGCGACTGACGCTACAGCTGAAGAATCTAAGCCGGTCACTCCCAATGGCAGTGAGAGCAATGCTACCAAGAAAGCACCTTCCGAGAGCAACTCCAATGTGTCACCAGCGAAGACCTCCGCAAACAAGGATGTCAAGGCGAAAACAAGAGCTACCCCTGCATCGACTACTACAGCAAAGTCTACTGTTAGGCCCAAGGAAGCAGCAGATAAGGAGAAGCCATCAGCGACTGCTGCTAAAACAGCTGTCAAGAAGCCGTCTATCGTTGGTGTGAGGACTACTACTCCCACTAAACCTTCCACGACGCGCCCCACTGCTACAGCAGGAACGCCAAAGTCAACAACAAGCAAGACTACCACCGCAGCTTCTGCCAAACCCGCGATAAGCCATGGTCCTGCCAAACCAGTCGCAACTGCCTCTTCACGCACCGAGAGGACCATTAGATCACCCACCAAACCGACGCGCAGCACACATACTTCTACCTTGTCCACAAGCGGCTCTTCCACTACACGAACCCATCTCACAACGAAGGCAAGCGCCCCAACTGTCGGAGCAAGTTCCACAAATGCCTCGGGCAAGCGCGACCCGCCATTGAGGAGTGTTCGTTCTTCAATCTCGGCCCACGGAGGTTCTACCTCTGCATCGACAGCTTCTCGCCCAACTGCTACCAGCAGCACTCGCGCAGCAAGTGCAAGACGTGCTCCCGGCACAGGCCATGTTTCTTCAAGCTCAACAAGCAGTGCTGCAGTCACCAACACACACAAAGAAGATGCAACACGTTCACGTTCCCGTGTGAGCAGTTCGGGAGCATCCCATGCCCATAAGGTGCCTGACAGTTCATTCCTTGCACGCCTGATGCGCCCCACTGCAAGTTCTGCAAAGAAAATGCATGAGAAGCACGAAGTTGAGGGGTCTCATCAACACAATCCATCTGCTACGAGCGGTACTGCTGGACATCATCCTGTGCGTACAACGAAGAGCAGGTCCCCAACTCGGAGTGTCAGGCATGCTGCGCATGGTTCTACCAGCGGCACGCATGTGGTGAGGAGAAAGGTGTCAAAGACGCCAGATACAAGTGCGGCCGTGAAGGCCGTCGAAAAGGAGAAGGAGGCCGAGAAGAAGAAGGTGGAACCGAAGAAGGAAAACGCAAATGAGCCTCAACCTGATACGGAAGGGACGACCAAGCCTGCTGTTGCTGAAGTTACTGCCAATGCCGAAACTGTATCGCCTACCAGATCTGGAGCAGAGACAGAAACAGCGGCAATTGAGCCATCTGCGGTTAAAGAGAATGCTACATCCAATGACGAAGGAAAGAGCTCCGAGCTTCCAATTCGCGAGAAGAATGAGGAAGTTGCACTGGAAACCGATGCGAAGGATGCAGCAGTTGCCCCTCCCACTGAAACCGAAGGAGCTAAGGAGGAGTCTACACCTGCTTCAATTGAAACAGCGGAACCTGCCGAATCTGAGAACAAAACTGAACATAAGGTTGATGTTCCTGAGACCACAGAAGCAGCTGAAATCAATACTGTGAAGACCGAAGATGCAATTGAGAAGCCGGAACAGACCAAAGATACCGAGGAGCAGCAGAAGCAGCAGCCCAAACAGGAGCTTGCCAACTGAGTGAGTGGTTAGCTCAGGGTCTCCAAACAAGCATAAACCCTTGCACCGAGATCTACCTCTACAACATCTTGAACATCTCTTCAATTCTCTTTTGATTTTGTTCACTTTTACTCATCCCTTTATTCCTTTTTTCCTGTTTTCTTTTCTCATATCATTTTCTTGTCTTCGTCCACGTACGAGGCGCCGAGGGGAGAGGATTTTCATATCATTTTTGCGGTGTCTATCGTATCTTTCCTATCTTCTTTTTTGTCTCCTGTCCATTTTTTTGATGATACATATGTGCGATTTTCCTAATGCTTAAATGCCAATACCATTCAATTCTATGAAAAACAACCCTTCAATTGCGAGGTTTCTTATGACTCCTCGCGACAACAACAGTCGGGTCCATGACATGTGTAGCAATATAACGGCCCCACCTAGATGAAGGTAGACGTCCGACTCTCGGAATGCTTCCAGCGACCAGAGCAGGGACTAATAATATGTATGGATTGACTCAATTGCATGTTCTTATGAACTGAGGAAAAAGCTGATTCTCCTTTGCGATTGCTTGTGCTCAGATATCTGAAGATTTGCGAACAAAATGGCTGGTGCTAGAACTGCTGCTCGTTCATTAAGGATAGGTAATGCAATTGCGACCCTCATATCTTGAATTCCTATAGCAGATAACCCTCGAGTTTGAATGTGGCTGATTGACTGACTGACTGGTTTCGTGACAGGCCTCATCCCCGGCGATGGTATCGGTCGGGAAGTCATACCGGTAAACACCTTTGCATCAAGTCAATTGAGAAGAAATCACGGAAGAATATGCGCTGACAAGTATGCGCTACGATACAGGCTGGCCGCCGACTTCTCGAGTCACTTCCTGCCTCGTTGGGTCTGAATTTTTCCTTCGTCGACCTCGAGGCCGGTTGGGGTACTTTCAAGCAGACCGGTACCGCATTGCCGGATAAGACCGTCGAGACGCTGAAGAAGGAGTGCGATGGCGCATTATTTGGTGCTGTCAGGTAATTGTCAATGCATACGGCAGTGTTGACGCTGTTGAGGATTGCTGCTGATATGTGTGAATATACAGCTCTCCCTCGACGAAGGTTGAAGGCTACTCCTCCCCGATCGTCGCTCTACGCAAGAAGCTCGATCTCTACGCCAACGTGCGTCCCGTGAAGACCACGGCGGGCAGCTCCAACGGCAGCCCAATTGACCTTGTGATTGTGCGCGAGAACACCGAGGATCTATACGTCAAGCGTGAAACGACGCGCGAGACGCCACAGGGCCGTGTTGCGGAGGCGATCAAGCAGATCTCGGAGAATGCGTCGTTCAGAATCGCTACTATGGCGGGCAACATCGCCTTGAACAGGCAGAAGATCCGGGATACGACACCGGGCGTTGCGTCGCAGGCTAGAGAGCAGCCGATGGTCACCATCACGCACAAGTCGAATGTTTTGAGCCAGACTGATGGTCTGTTCCGCGAGGCGTCGCGCGCTGCGTTGGCCGATGCCAAGTTCGGCAAGGTCGTTGTTGAAGAGCAGATCGTTGACTCGATGGTCTACAAACTCTTCCGCCAGCCTTCATACTACGACGTTATTGTTGCGCCGAACTTGTACGGTGATATTTTGTCGGACGGCGCTGCTGCGCTTGTGGGGTCGCTTGGTCTTGTGCCGTCTGCGAACGTTTCTGATAACTTCGCTATCGGTGAGCCTTGCCACGGCTCTGCGCCTGACATTGAGGGCCAGCAGATTGCCAATCCCATTGCTACGTTGAGGAGTACAGCGTTGATGCTGGAGTTCCTCGGTGAGCAGGAGGCTGCTGGCAAGATCTACAAGGCTGTTGATGCAAGCTTGGACGATGGCAGATTCTTGTCTCCTGATTTGGGTGGCAAAGCGAAGACTGGCGAGGTTCTCGAGGACGTCCTCAAGAGATTGTAAAGATTCGAAGAGCGTACATGCAGTATGTATCATAAGTAAATAGATGTTTACGGTTACAATAAAGGCGAGACGAGATGAAAGACAAATGAGAACTTTTCTCTCACAGATCTACCGTTGACTTTCAACTTGAAGAGGGAGAACATATAGAAAGAAAGAAAACCATAAATCGTTTTTTCTTAATTTGTTTAAGATATCATATCCATCATTAAATATTATCCATCGTCAATCGATGACATTTTTTTTGAGTAAAAGAGACGAAAAGAAAGAAAAACTCGTCAAAATGCTTTTCTTTTCTAAGCCGAACGAACACCTCTTCTGCCTCACACTGCCCTGCAGCACGTACAACAGAAAGAGCTAATCAGTTCACGCAGACATAATGCTGGATATACTGATTTACTGGGAAGCAAGGCCGAGATCCTCCTGGGCAGGGACAACACGGATGGTGTTGGTGTGGCCCATGCCACCCTTCCAGCCCTGGACGCAGACGACGTTGTCGCCACGGGCAAGGACACCGAGCTTGATGGTGTTCTCGATACCGAACTTGAGTCTGCGGTCAACATCCTCCTGCCAGATCTTGACGGAGAAGTCAGGCTTGGCCTCGGGGAAGACGAAGGGATAGACACCACGGTAAAGGTGGGAGTAGCGGGCAGCCTTGGGGTTGCGGGTGACCATGATGATGGGGCAGACAGGGCGGTACTTGCTGAGAGCACGGGCGGTGTGGCCGGAGGTGGTCAAGACAAGGATAGCACCGGCGTTGAGCTCAATGGAGGCAGAGACAGCAGCCATGGCAATGGCGTCAACGGGGTGGACGGGGCGAGGGGTCAAGTTACGGAGCTCGTCGAAGACAGAGACGTAAGGGATGGTGACCTCAGCGAGGAGACAGGTCTCGTGCATCATGCGGACGGCGTTCTCGGGGTACTTGCCCTTAGCGGTCTCACCAGAAAGCATGACGCAGTCAGCACCGTCGAGAACAGCGTTGGCAACGTCAGAAACCTCAGCACGAGTGGGGCGGGGGTTGTAGGTCATGGACTCGAGCATCTGAGTGGCGCAGATGACGGGCTTGCCAGCGATGTTGCACTTGGCGATCATCATCTTCTGGGCAACGAAGACCTGGGAGGCGGGGATC
>AZGZ01000003.1:136668-148580 GCA_001636715.1 Ascosphaera apis ARSEF 7405 | reverse complement strand
TTCTGGGCAACGAAGACCTGGGAGGCGGGGATCTCAATACCGAGATCACCACGGGCAACCATGACACCGTCGGTCTCCTTGAGAATCTCATCGAAGTTGTTGACACCCTGCTGGTTCTCAATCTTGGCAATGATCTGGATCTCCTTGCCGTCCTCACCGAGGACCTCACGGATGTGCTTGATATCCTGACCACGGCGGATGAAAGAGGCGAAGACCATGTTGACGCCGTTCTTGACACCGAAGCGGAGATCAGCGATATCCTTCTCGGACAAGGCGGGAAGATCGACATCAGTGCCGGGGAGGTTGACACCCTTCTTGGAGGCAACGAAGCCAGAGTTGAGGGCGCGGACCTTCAAGGTCTTGTCATCAACGACCTCAATGACCTCGAGGGAGAGGATACCATCATCAACGTAGATGAGCTTGCCGGGGGCAATGACCTTGGTGATGTTCTTGTAGTCAACGTACCTGCAGATAGCGTATTAGCCTTTTGGATCTTGTTTCGGCGGTCCCAGAGTTTGTAGGTCTGGGCATTTCAGGGTCAAGGGGAGGGGCGAGGGGCAGGAGCAGAGGGGCAGAGTAGTACATACATATGCTCATCAGTAGAGTTGGTGGCATACTGATCATCGGTGGTCATGAGGAACTCCTTGCCAGCAGGGAGAGGGATATCCTGGTCGTTGGGGGTGTTACCAGTACGGATCTCAGGGCCCTTGGTATCAAGAGCAATAGCGAGAGGACGGCCGGGCATGACCTTCTCAGCCTCACGGGCATTGTCGATGACGCTCTGGTGGTACTATAGAGGGGGAAGAAATAGAGTTAGAAATTGGGTTTGACGTTTCGAGGTTACGAGCGAAAGGGAAGGAAAAGGAAAAAAAAAAAGACTGTGCATGCAATAGAGATTGATGGAAATGAGTTGTACGACGTACCTCGTAAGAGCCGTGAGAGAAGTTCATACGGACGACATTGAGACCAGCAATGCGGAGCTTGTTCATCATCTCAACAGAGTTGGTCTTGGGGCCTGAATGATGGGTATTAGCTGGTGATCTTCATATTGATATTGATTTTAATTTCAACCAGCTGGTCAAAATCGTGTTTCTGCTGTATCTTCTGCTCTTCCTTCTTCTCTTATCATTCTCGTTATTCTCTGCTTATTCTTGCACGGCCTTCCCCTGCGTCTTCCCGCTCTTCCCCGCCGGAGCGAAAAGAAAATTGCAGGAGTACGACGACGGCGGGACAAACCGAGCAGGCTGCAAGGAAAAAAAGAATAGACAGAGCAAGAAAGAGAGAAATACAACAGAATCACAAAACCACAATATACGTAATGGGGAAAGAAAAAAAAGAGAAAACTCACCGATCGTGCAAATGATGGAAGTGCGACGATAAGGCTTAGCGGGGGTGAAGGAGGGGTTAAGCTGGGAGTGCCACTCCAACTTGGAGCGGTTGCGAAGGTGATCGATGGCGGCCATTTTGACGGTGTTTATTGAGATGATATTATCTTCTTGAAAATGAAGAGAATGATATGGACTGAGAAATGACTGGTAACAAGACAGACCAAATTTCAGTGCAGATAAAAGGAAAAGGGAAAAAAGAGAAAAAGAAGAGAAGAAGAAAAAAAAGAGAGAAAAGAGAGGAAAAGGAAGAGAGGAAGAGGAAAGATGACAAGAGCAGCTAGTTTAGTATAAATTTTTCCCAGCGAATCTCACCAGGACTTCTCGTTTAGGAATAGAGGCAAGCAATTCAACCTCCCAAAAAGCAAATAAGAAGGGACGAACAAGCGAGACGGCGTAACTAACCGTGGGATGGGGGGATTCAATGGGCTGCCTTTGACTGGGAGAGAAACTCGACGAAGTAAAGGCAAAAATGATTGTGAGCTGTCCCTTGCCTACCTACCTAATGAGCGGACTGCGGGCCCCTCACCCTGGAACCCCCTCGAGTGGGCCAAACAAGTTGCATCTCGTCCGTTAGAAGAAGCCTGATCCTCGGAAACCGGATGCTAATTGACAGATTACACGCCCCTCTCTCTTCTTGACGGGTCCTCGCGGTGGTTTCGAGTCGTGCGAGTTATGCTGGTTGGATCATTCGAATATGGTTGAAACTTGGTGGTCAGAACGTATGAAGTGTGGTGTGAGGTTGTGATATACGGGCGTAAAGGAGCGTAGAGGAGGAGGGGAGGATGATAATGATAAGATCTAATCTAATCTAATCTGATTGTAGTTTTTCTTTCATCTTATCTTATCGCATCTTATCAATCTAATCAGTAAATCAGAACCACACACATGCTTAACTACCTCTTCCGGGTATTCCCTACCCTCCAATTGAGAATGGCAGAATAACCTAACCAATTAATCTCAATTTATTCTCTTGACTATCAATGGATCTGATCATTTACCTCTTACTGCCTCTTCACCTTCCTTATCGCCTGCTTCCTCTACACACACATATACACACACACAAGAAACAAGCAACCCCTTCCTCTTCTTTCTCCCTACTGTTCCTACCCCATCAATGACAATGGTAATATCAGCTCAACCCACTCCTCTCATCCCCTGCTATCCTGTCCTGCCCTGTCCTGCCCTGACCTGACCTGACCTGACCTGACTGACCTGATTCTCCGGCAATAGCTCGGCAAACTCACCCACTACGCTTTTGATGCCGTTCTATGTGAGTCTTCTCTTCCCTCTACCCTCCCCTTCCACACAATTCCAATACTGACATCTTCATCTCATTCATCCAGTCTCGGCTTTCCTTGCCGGTGTCAAGAGATCCACTGGTCTAACGTAGAGTCTCTCCCCGTCCTATTTCTTTTTTTATTTTATTATCATGTTGTTCCGCTGTCACATCATTGCCTGACATCCGCTGAAGAATGGTCATGCCATCTCCGGGTTCCGATTGCCTTATCAGTGCGCTAACTTTATTCTCGGGAGAGGGATCTTATGGGCCTACTTCCAAGTGATCGGGGAGGGTTTCTCTTTCATGCTTGACAGATCGACGGTGGTGGTGTTGGCTGCAAATGGTGATGCGATTGCAAGAGATGAGTGTGTGTCTGTACACCAAGTTGCTCAAGGTGGAGCTGTCGTGTCTATCCTGGCTCTCGAACTTGGCTCTACGCCATCACTTTTCTCTCCATGTCTGTGCGACTTTGACCTCCAGCCAAGTTTTCGATCTGCTTGCAGTGCGCACAGTCTGACACTGCTGTCCCGCCTCCTCACCACTACCATCACCACCATTACCACCACCACCACCACCACACTCTGAACCCTCCCCTCACTTCGGCAGCCCTTTCCGTACCTCCCGTTCTGCTACTACAGTCCAAATCTCGAGAAAGACAAACTACTCAGTGACAATATTGACGTCAAACGATGGGTCGATAGATATCTTGGTGTCGGCGAATGGGTGATGGATACCAGTGTCGCTGCAATGGGGAGCTCAAGTTACTTTGAGAGGAGAAGGACATAAATATGAAAGAGATTGGGGATTTACAATATGGAACGGTCTATTTTTGGGCGGCAGGGATGTTTTTTCCTTTATTTGTTTCTTTCTTTCTTGCTTCACTTGCAGAGTTCTTGCTCTCTTTATTTTCCTCAATTTCGACGACATTTGTGACAGGGAAGGGGGGGTTGTAGGTGTGGCGGGGCATTTTGTGTCGTTCTGGTTGGGCATCTACTCACTTACTCATATCCATCGCATATCTCTTCCTATTCTTTGCCCCCTTCTTTTACGGTCCCTGGCATTGGCATCTGCATTCACAGCGCATTACCATTACATGCCCCGTTGTTTTCCTTTTTCTTTTCTCTGCCCTTTGTTTTGTTTTTACCGCCTCCTTCCACCTCTTCCCCAGCCAGGCCACATCACATCGCATCACGCAGCCACATACCTTTCAAGCGAGGAATTGATGAGACTCCCATGATTTTTCAAATTGACTTCCTGTTCCTATTTCCCTCAGCCTATTGCTACGTATATAAAACACACCACACCATAATGCAAATGCAAGCTACGTACGTCTCTTGTCTCTCGATCTTGAAAATCTGGGTCTGCTTTGCTGTCAGGGGAAGATCTGTGGGGTATCAATGTATAACAAGTAATAAGGCTGGGACGTACAGCATACACTTGTAAGTATGTGACCCAGAATAGAATAATAGATGTGAAGTTCGATTTCTAGATGTCTGCTTCACGAATGTGTACTGTATGTATTCAAAGTTGTTGAGAGCGATGCTAAGTAGAACAGGAAAGAAATAGAAAAGCACATTGGTATCACTAATGCAAAGCCAGAAGAAGCAATGTCCACAAAAAAACAGATAGATAAGAGACAGCAAAGCACAACCCCTCTCATCACCTCACCTCTCCCACAACTCCTGAATGTCAACTCTCCTGAAATATGCTACTACCCTCATATCAATCCACACCACCGCTATAACGTTCACACTGACTATAATCACCTCAATGTCAATACACTCGCAGTTTGAAAACCCTGTCCGCGCTATATGCCCTTTACCCCTGAATACGGGGGCACCCGCAAAAGGTGATTCTGTTGCTATCCGTATCAGTCCCGTCGCAGGCGAAAGGTCGGGAATCACGAAGGACACTTCGCCACGAGGTATGTTTGGATCGCCCGTGAGTTTTATTGCATGAAGAGATCCATTGGACGGTAATGGGATTGGGGGAAGAGTAGAGGGGACATGAGGGGATGGCGAGGCTGGTAAGATCGAAATAGGCGTCGAGCGTGACCGTGACGGTGAGGATGATGGTGTGGCTGCATTGCTGGTCGTCGTGGTGGTAGGAGAACCCGATGGTATATCGAGGTAGTCTGAGGAGAATAGACTGGAATTGATGTGATTGTTGTTATTTGTCGATGGGACTATGCTGCACCTCGGCGGCCTGTCTTTATCGTCTGCATGTGGTATCCCCTGGAAAGTATCCCGCGCATCGCGATGCACGAATAAGAGAAATTCGCTGCCGTGACCAGAGTAATCCCCTACCCAAACCCCCTGGAGCGGTTTCTTCTGTGTTGGAATATACAATTCCTCATCCAGCGTAGCATAGGTTGCATCAAGGTTCATACCCACTCCAACGCCGCCCAAAGGGAATCCCAGCTCTGGTGCAAAACTAATGCAGCGGCTTAGATGAAATCCGTATGTTGAAAGCGAGGAGAGAGTTTGGGGTGTCTGGTAATATAGTGCATTGCACACTCGTTGCGAAGGAGATCGCACCTGGATTGTTCTTGGCGGCCAAACTGAGAGGCTATCCTCGTCATCGTCGACAGTCTTCTTCACCAGCGGGGAGTCCGCGCGAAGTGCTAGCCTCAAAATATTCCTTACACTAGGCTGAGTTCCAATTTCCATCGTTATGCCGCGCCCTCTCCACGGAATAGTGTCCATCCTCTCCCAATCCGTTTCAGCCATGCGCAATTCCTCCTCTGCAGACTGATGATGCAGTTCTTCCTTCCTGTGCCGATTCGTTTGCGCAAGTCTGCGCGCAGTCTTCGTAGAATCGGAATCAATGACCAGGACAGGATCATTATACCACAAGCGCAGATCCGGCATATATGAGCGTAACATCCACCCTTCATCTTCCCTGCCTTCCCATGTAAGCACTCCACCATTGACGTCTCCATCTCCGGCAACATTCATTCGAGGCACGACGACATTGAAAGCCTCAATGCCGGCAGTAGCACGGTTGAAGCGGGTGACTATAAGCTTGCCCATGCTGTCATTATCAGCGAACCAGAAACGGCGCTGGAGAAGGAACCAATAGGGAAAACGGGCGATGTAGAGTTGTCGAAATGAAGTGAATGGACGAGGTGTTGTTATGGGATGTGGAAGACAGGAGTTGATAGCATTGCGCCAGTATATCTCATCATGAGGTAGCTGGGAGAAGAGACGGGAGACGAGAGAGAGTGAGACTAGGTCGACGGGGTGGAGGTTCAAGCAGACTTGTTGGAGAAGCTCAGCGGGGAGGCATTGTAGCTGTCATTGAGAAGGTTAGTAGGGTATATAGGATTGAAATCAGGGTTGGAATGTGAGTATACCTTGGGCAGGGGAGGAGGAGGAGGGCACGACTCTTGGGACATGGTGAAAGTGAGGAAGATGCTTAGTCGTGCGACTGACAAGTCCTGTTCAAGTACGCATTTCAATGTTCATAGCATTCAGTTGACTGGAGATAAATCGCAAGCCAGTGGAACCGAGTGAGCCAAGTGAGAGAAAGGCTGGCAGCGACATAAAACTCATTATTTGCCATTGAAGTCTCATGTCAGTTGTGTTTTGATAGCAATTGCACAGAGAATGTTTGATGGACGATGGATGGCAAGTAATTAGCTGTACGGAGTACGGGGTTGGGGTGAGTAGTGTTACATACATACTGAAGTGTGGTGCGGTGATGTCATTGAAGAGAGTCTAGGTACAGGTACAGTACGCATATTGCACCAGAGGTAAGCCTGAAGAAGAAGCCTGAGGCAAGATTGAGGCAAGCCTGAAGATGCCTGAAGGAGCCTGAAGGAATAAGTAAGCCAAGCCTAATTCTAGGTAGTATAGAGGGCCCTATTCCAGCTCTACTCTAGGTCGGCACCACTACCTATACCTACAGAGTACTACAAAAAATCAACTCTAGATCTGATCTTTCGTCTGTCTCTTGCCCTTCCTTCATCTAACTCTCCCCAAAGCTCTCTCTGTCTGTCTCTCTCCTGCACAGATTGTAGTTAATTGTACCTCCCCTCCACCGTTGACACCTCTACTCTACTGTACCCATATACCCATAGTACATCTTCGGCAGGCCCACACCTGATCCCTGCGGGCATTCTGCTCTGCTTGTTTACCACGGCTCTGCTCGTTTGTTTATTTGTTATGGTCCCGTCTCATCGTCGAGGTGATCGCCTATATCTTTGAATGTTGATTTTTTTTGCTGCCGTTTTCCCCTCCATCCCACTTCATTGCTCGATTTCTTATTTCTGCTGCGAATAATCATATATCATATAGCTTCTTCTACTTCACAGGGTCTTGTGCGTTTTCAATGGTCTATCCTGATTGCCCTGACCTGCTCTGGACTATTATTAACTGGCCGGCCTCGAATCATCATCATTCACAATCACAACCACAACAGTAGCTATGGCACCGACGCTGAGAAAACGGAGTTTGGACTCTTCTCCAGCTTCAGTCAACTCTTGCTCTCCCTTCTCTGCTGCATCTACTTCTACTAGAGCTACAAGCATTGCTTCATCTTCTCCATTGGCAGCCTCTTCTTCATCGTGCCCTCGCACCCCAAGCTCCCGCCGCACTTTCAACGCCGGCAAGAAGGTCCGTATCTCAAATGATGCGAGGCGTGCACATGACGATGACGAGAATGAGCCCATGCCTTCAGTCTTGCAATCTACGGGGTTGACTCCCGCTGCTTCAAGGATCACCCTTTTTCCCGGCTCATCCCACTCTCGTACTCCCATCCGTCGTCGGGAGAAAAAGGACACCAGACGGAAATCATGCTGTTCTGATTATACTGCACCCTCTGCACCATTCTTTGACTCCCCCCGTTTGGAATCTGATGGGCTGAGACAGGAGTACATGTTCCTCCCTTTCAACGACATTATTGACTCCCGCACAATGCGCCGGATCAGGCGGTATGGGTTTAGCGAGGAAATGAACCGTATCAATAGAGACAAGCGCGAGAGACAGAAGGTGATGAACGACAAAGAAAATGAATTGCGCGCTCTTCGGGAGGAAGTCGAACAATTGAGACGTGCAAGACAGCAAAACGATAGCAGGTTGACTCCTCCGACCGAAGAGGGCAATGCAGCCGCTGCTGATTCATGGAAGGAGATCCACGAAATGGAAGCGCTACTTAGGGCTAAAGAGTCTCAGACCGGTGACTTGGACACCTCTGCTGGCGGTCTGAACTCTCCACCGGGTGATTATAGCGATAATGATGATGATGATGATGATGACCACACTCTCATTGACGAGGACGACGAGCCGTGTAGTCCCACCAAAAGACGATCGGATAGAGACAACGACAATGCGGGCAAGGATGTCGATATGGACGATGCTGCTCCCCTAGCGTTGCGCGATGAGCTCGATCAGTTGAGACAAGAAAAAAAGTCGCTGTTCATGCAATGGAGGAAGAAATGTGTGCCGTATACTGGTAACGATTCCGCGGCCGAGCCGCCGGCGACAACAGCCGAAGAGATCATTGAGAGTTTCGCTGAAGTCGTTGCCAGCCGCGCCAAGATTATGTCTTCGCTTGAGCAGACGTATCAAAGCCTGGCCCAGAATGGATTTGAAGGCCGTGATTGTCCTCAGATCATCTCAAACATCTCACAATGTTTCCTCGAGGCTCGTGAAGAGCTTGACAGATCCCTGCCAGCCGGTGAAGAGGGGTACAATGTTTCAAGCTGGAAGGGCATTCTCGATTCCCTGGTTCGTCGCATTAACCATCTAGTCAGGGACCTTGAAACCTCTCGGGAGACAGCTGCACGCAACGGCTCGTCCCTCAACCAGGAATTGGACGATGCATCCACTCGCCTCCAGCGTTCCGAGCATCTCCGCAAGGAACTGGAGACGGCACAAGCTTCGATGAAGTCGAACATGGAGACAATCATGAACCGTCTCCACACCTTCGAGAAACATATTGCGACTTTACAATCCGAAAAGCACAAACTCCTTATGATGAACGGAAGCTATAAACAACAAATAAAAATGTTACAAGACATGAACAATACAATGGAAGAACAAAGTCTGACCGCACTCGAAAAAGTTGAAAGAATGGAGAGAGCAGGAGAGAAGATCGCAAGGGTTGCAGACATTGCACAGGGCAGAGTTAAATTACTCGAAAGCCAGATAACCTCAGAAACACGCCGGCGCGAATCAGTTGAGCTACTTCTGGAGCAGCGTGATGCGGAAATCTGCTCGCTTGAAGACTCGATTTCAGATCTTCAGCAGGAAAAGGACATGGTCGTTGCCGAATTGCAACGGAGTATGAACGAGGAAGCTGAAGATCACGAGCGTGAGCTTGGTATCCTCAACATTAGAGTCGCCAATTTGGCTACCAAGCTGGATGAGGCACAGACGAAGATGGAGGAGCTGAGGAGGGAGAGGGATAGAGCTGTTAGAAAAATGGAAAAAGCCCAAGGTGTCGGTGCTGGGGTAGATGTCGAGGCATTGCATGCCATGACGCAAGCTGTTGCCAGGCAAGTTGGACTATGGAGGGAGCGAGTCGCAGACTTGGATGATGATGATGATGATGATGATGATGCATTAAGCCGGAGGAAGAACAGAAATGAAGACGATTATGAGCCCATCACACCCGCCTTCAGTGATAGAACACTGAGAGTGGAGTAGACGGGTATTACATTCCTTTGATTACTTCTTGTTTGGAACCCGAGAGATTGAGATTTTGGGTATTTGCATTGGCATATCTACTGACTATACATATTTGGCTGCATATCAGCTGTCCTTTCTTTTGATATTTCCTATATATAAAATTTTTGATACCTAGTCATTCATTTAAATATACCCCCGTTAATTGATTCTATATCTTTCAAACCTTTCCCAGCCTAAATTGAGGCGTCTAGCTATGTGGTTGTCGATGGCGATGACCATTCCACGAGGATATCTGCAACATCATTGCCGTGGGTCAAAAGTCACTATAAACTTTGGCGTCCATGACAGTCATGATATAGCCAGGGCAGGTGCGATAAGTATACAACTCAAAGAGCACCTTCCTCCAACAACTCTCCTGTTGAGCGCTTTAAATTTCTCGTTGACAATTCCCTCGTGGTGTTTCATTCTATCTTCTCTTCTCTTTTTTCTTCGTCCTCTCATCATAAGTCTTTCTCCACCAAAGATCAAGCGATGAGAAAACAGAACCAGCTTATTGTTCGTGTGAAGTCGACTTATGAGAACTGGAAGCCACAACGTGCTACTGCCTGCCTCCCTCCAGTTCTATGGCTGCGATGACCAGCCAAAGATCATCACCACATCTCACGTTTCCAATGTAATGGTTCTCACATCGCAGACTTCCACGGCTTCCAAATGCTCTTCTTCAAGAAGCCCTTCAACGCAGTGAGAGTGGTATAATTTTCGCGAGACTGGTGTGCACGTTGGCATTGAGAACTATTGACATATGGCACAGGACAGAGGCACGTCGGTGTCAATGAGGACGGCATAATCTGTTCAATGCACATTGAACATGACAGAAGCTGGCAATAGCGCTATATGATAGCTGCTTGCCCGACATCCGTCCGTTGAGTGTCAGTCGACAGTGACAAGGGCAAATTGACCAAACACTGGTCTCAACAGGAAACAGCAATGCGAAGCACGCCGATCGCCCTTTCCCATTCCATAGGAAAAATCCTATTTGGCCTTTGAAACCATGTTCAACTGAGGAAGCTGCGACTTGCAATACCACCAAAGAGAAAAGGTAAAAACTTCCTTCCTGAAGAATATCATCCTCAGATTTGGGGAAGAGTTGCAAAGTGGTTCAGTTGAATTGCCTTGAAAGGAGCATTTGCCTTGTTCCTTCCACTTCAATTAAGCTCAAGCAGATAATCATGAGCTGAGAGGAGAGTGCGTCCCAAGATATAAAGACCATTGGTCATATACATCTCCATGGACATGTTGAAGCAGATGGAGCTAGTCTTCATCACAGGCTACCACCAAGGCACAAGCCCATGCTCAACACGTCAAGTCCTTGGATGTCGAAGTGATATCAGGGACTAGCAAGGATAGAAGCAGGGCCACATACTGCTGTATGTTTTCAAATAATCAGTACGTTGGAAGAGAAGTGGAAGATGTTGTTTGTTGTTGGACGTGTACATATGTACTGCAGGCAATAGTTGAAGCCCTTGACGGATTACGTCAACCTTAACCTCCAGCGTATTATTGTGAGATCCGAACGTTATCAAAGTTTCGTTTCACTTGACTTGCATCACATCGTAGATGTCGACGGCTGTCTGTGCTGGCACCACCACCGCCAAACTTGAGACATTTTTTTTTTCCTTTCTTTTTCATTCCGAGAGGACGCTGTCTTGTTACCCGGGGCTGAACACATCTCGGACTGAGTGGCCATTCTTCTTACTGATGGTTGTCGGTCGCTGAGGAGTTTGCACAAGGACTTCGCTTTATGCGATCGTCGTTTCCATCAATTTGAAAGTCGACAGCCGTTTCGCCTGAAGAAGAGTTCAAGTAAGCTAGTATGGCTACAAGGCGGGTCAAGACTCTTTTTGGGGCTCTTCTCCTTGTAGGCATCATATCGCTTTTCCTCGTCAGCCCGACACCCCAAATCGAAAAAATCAAGGCGAAGTCGAGTTCATACGCCAATCAGTTACCGGACATCACGACATTCCATCTCGGCGGCTACAATCCATTTGGTCCCGCCGTACATAAACCCGCAGAGCAAAAGAACAGCACCTCTCGTGGCTCAAGTTGGCACAGTGATTGGAGGTGGCTGCATCCCTTTTCTTCTGCCGTGACACTCGATGAAAATCGCGCGGTACTTCCTCCACTTCGAAGACGACCTAATGTATATACCTATTACGACCCTACGACACAGCGGAAGTCGAAGGCGGAATCAGAGGCTGATCGTCAGTTGCTGATTGCATGGCGTCGCGCTTGGTTTGCGAAAGGGTTCCGCCCCGTCGTTCTAGGACCCTCTGAGGCGCGCAATAACCCTCTCTTTGAATCTTTCCAGTCGAGAAAACTGAGACTTGGCCCTGATGTGACTGAAGATTTTCGCAAGTGGATGGCATGGGGCAGCATGGAGACAGGCATTTTCGTTGACTGGCTTGCATACCCCATGGCGCCCTATGATGACAAGTTTATGAGCTATCTGCGCAAGTTCAGTGGCGAGGTTGAAAAATCTCAGATCATCAAGTGGCAGAAGAAATCGACACCTGCGCTTTTTGCAGGAGAACGGTCTTATGTGAATCAGATAAT
>AZGZ01000003.1:121763-136568 GCA_001636715.1 Ascosphaera apis ARSEF 7405 | reverse complement strand
CAAGGCAGCAGTCGATAATGTCAAAATCTCTGATGCGAAAAGCATCACCGAACTTTTCCCGGATGGAGCTCTGAAGAACTACAAGTCCAAGGCCATTGCATTCTATGATGCAGAAACCATCACCTCGTCATATGCGGAGGTTGCAAAGAAAATCGCAGAGAACCCCGCAGATGGGAAACAGGCCCTCAAAGACCTGATCAATGCTCATCTCCAAATCATAT
Source organism: Ascosphaera apis ARSEF 7405 (assembly GCA_001636715.1). Lineage (NCBI taxonomy): Eukaryota > Fungi > Ascomycota > Eurotiomycetes > Onygenales > Ascosphaeraceae > Ascosphaera > Ascosphaera apis. Next base: position 136,347 of record AZGZ01000003.1, on the reverse strand, counting down.
TCCAGAACACATTCACTTCTGGTATAAACGTCCTCCAGCCTTTCTCCAAAAATGCATCTGTTTTGAGCACACAGAGCATACGATTGGCACATCTCCTGGCAGAATGTCCTCCTTCCCCAATCCCGAAGTCCTGCCCGCCAAACCAGCACTTTTGCACACCTTGCAGCGACAAATTACACATGAAGACGACAGCAATTGAAGAATATACCAAGGACGACAACGCTTATACGATCGGCGCCGTGCCGCATCCTTATACTTTAACAGGGCTGCTTCAACATAGCATGGACTTCTCAGTGGCATATTTGCGTCGCAATACGACGAGAGATAATTGGCTCACAAAAGTCTCCGAGTCGCTTCTCAAGCAGGGCGTCACTGAGCTAACGCGCATTGTAGCATTCAAGGACATCATCGCAGGTGATACAGGGTTCTACCGCAATCTGTTCATGACTTTAGAGTCATTTCCCGACAAGGCTGGTGAACATAATCTTCCAGAGGAGACATTACGACACCTTGACTGGCATTTTGGATTTGTTGTCCCTCGCAGGATCAGCGGTGAAAGTGACGCTGATGCAACCAAAGCCAAGAAACCTGAAAAAGAGAGCCAGGCACACTGGCTTGAGCAATTTGCCCTCGCGAAGGATGCGCGACAGATCATCAGAATCGGGTTGGAGGAGGAAAAGAAATCGAGCGATCACAATAATTTAAAAGCTAAGCTTGACTTAAAGGCTGCAACCGAAGCATGGAGTATAGGCGACACAGAGATTTGGAAATTTGCTCGGGCTTATCTGTGAGTACTCGTGATTTCCTATCATGGCCTTGAAATCAAATTGACTGACTCTTGCTAGTGTACGCGACATTGTCGAACGGGAAAAATGGGAAAGCGAAGAAAAGGGGTTCGCCGGATCTTAGCTTTTTGTACCGTCTATACAACTTCGATTGGGTAGTTTTTCATCATTTGTTTTGGCCATATTTATGTGGCATTTGCTAGTCATAATGAAGTATAATAAATCGTGAAATAAATGCAATATAGAAGAACTAAAAAACAAAAGAAAAAAATGTCCTCCTTTCTACTTGCACCCGCAGACTGTAGGAATATCAGGATCACAGGCGAATATGTTAAAGGAGAGAAGTACACTCTGCGCCGGTTGTTTAGCTCTCGAGACCACGGATGAGAAAGGCCTGAGAGATGATATATCCGGCGCACGCAAAAAACGCTAGCAAAATATTATAGAAAATGGCATGAGCGATATAAAATATGAACCCGCTGGGATTCGAACCCAGAATCTCTTGATTGCAAGATGTCGATCGTAGTCAAGCGCCTTGCCAATTGGGCCACGGGTCCCATTCGTTTTCCTGCAGGGCCCTTATTTGTCTCGCATGCTTATAGTAGCCCCCCCTACTCACATCCTCCACCTTATAAGCCCATCACAATTAACAATAACCTATCAGATGAGACGGACAAAACTAGCTGAAATTCCCCTTGCTGCTGTATGGTCCCCCACACTAGATTCAGAGTGCATCGGAGTCAGGCGAACTCCGAATTTGACGTTTTCCCGGTGCAGGGAGCTCTCAGGGTCTTGCAGCTGGCGGTTATGCGTACCGGCTGTGCGCCCCGCAACTCCTTATCGCTATCAAAAGCTTCTCAGTGTAGGTGTGCAACGGTACTTACGATTGAATTTCTGGGATTGGATCCTTCTTCGGAGGAGGTTTCAGCAGATTCTTTTCTTCGACATGTTTAATTGCATTATCTTTCAATCAGTGTGCTTGCTGGTGCGAAACTTCAGGATGAAGAGGTACGTAAGGGGGTTCAGCAAGGCATTGATTGGCCCGTCAAACCTCGCCCTCATTCTCTTATCAATTCCACGGCCATTACCGCACTCGAACAATCCAATATCATTTGCTGATAATATATTGCAGATGAACATGAGGCTGGCGAAAATCTCCAGATTGTCTAGTCCTAGGGCGCTGTTGGTAGTTTCTATATAGAAGAGCTTCACTCCGCTCTTCCATCGTCGTGAACTTTACTTCTTTATAAACTTTCTGGCTCAATCAAACGGGGGTCAGACCGGTAACAAACAGTTCTCCTTCCTGTTATTCCTCTCTCAAAACCGGAATTGCAAATAGCCAACTCAATGGCTTCTGTAACGGAGACTGTCAAAACAACCCTCACGGGCAAGGCCGAGACGTTGTCGTCTTTGACAGAGTCATGGGACGATACCCTGAGATTCTACTTAAACGGTACTCGAGTGGTCTTGGAAGGGGTTGACCCAGAGATCACCATTCTAGAATATCTGAGAGGCATTGGCCTCACCGGCACTAAGCTTGGCTGTGCTGAGGGTGGCTGTGGTGCCTGTACAGTTGTATGTTCAATTCAATTTCTAATGCGAGAATATGTATTGTTATAGAAGCAAGAATACTGATCATCATCTCAAGGTTATCTCGCAACTGGACTATACAACGAAAAAAATATATCATGCATCGGTGAATGCTTGTCTTGCGCCGCTCGTTAGCGTTGACGGAAAGCACCTTATCACTGTTGAAGGCATCGGCAATGTGCAAAAGCCACATCCCGCACAGCAGAGAATAGCTGTCGGTAATGGAAGCCAGTGTGGATTCTGTACACCTGGTATTGTTATGAGTCTTTACGCTCTTCTGCGAAACGAATCGGCCCCTTCTGAGCACACAATCGAGGAAGCCTTTGATGGTAATTTGTGCCGATGTACCGGCTATCGCCCAATTTTGGATGCGGCTCAGAGCTTTTCCTGCGGCAAAGCATCGGCAAATGGTGGCTCAGGCTGCTGCATGGAAAAGAAGGCTGGTAGCGGCGGCTGTTGCCGCGATAATGAATCAAACAACGAGATCGAGAAGGACGGACCAGTGAAAAGATTCAATGCACCAGATTTCATCAAGTACGACCCAACGACTGAGCTGATTTTTCCACCAACTCTTCACAAACATGAATTTAAAGCCCTTGCATTTGGAAACAAGAGGAAGCGCTGGTACAGGCCGGTGACCGTACAGCAACTACTCCAAATAAAAAATGTCCATCCTTCTGCGAAAATCATTGGAGGAAGCTCCGAAACGCAGATTGAAGTCAAATTCAAGGCTATGCTCTATGAGGATTCTGTGTATGTTGGCGACATTGCTGAGCTAAAACAGTACAAATTCCACGACGACCATTTGGAATTGGGCGCCAACGTTTCGTTGACAGACCTGGAGCATATCTGTGATGAGGCCGTGGAAAAATACAGTGCAGCCAAATCGCAACCGTTTGTGGCGATCAAAAAACAATTGAGATTCTTCGCCGGAAGACAGATTCGCAATGTCGCTTCACCAGCTGGAAACATCGCGACTGCGTCGCCTATCTCCGATCTCAATCCCGTGCTTATGGCAACAAGAAGTACGGTTGTTGCGAGATCACTGACCGAGTCGAAGGAGATCCCAATGACGGAGTTTTTCTTAGGCTACAGAAAGACTGCCCTCCCAGCGGATGCCATCATTGAGAAAATCAACATTCCAGTCGGTGCAGAGAAGGGCGAATATATTCGAGCATACAAGCAGTCGAAGCGCAAAGATGATGATATCGCAATTGTCACAGCGGCTCTGCGAGTCAAACTCTCGGATGACCATCACGTTGAAAACATCAGCCTTGTGTTCGGTGGTATGGCGCCAACTACTGTATCTGCCAAACAAACCGAGAAACTGTTGGTAGGCAAATCATGGATTGGTGCTGAGACTGTTGAGAGTGCAATGGCTTCTCTCGAGAACGATTTTGACCTCCCGTCGTCTGTTCCGGGTGGCATGCCTACCTATCGTAAAACGCTTGCTTTGAGTTTCTTCTACAGATTTTACCATGACGTGCTCTCTCAACTTGGACCACAAATTGCGGCAACTGCTGATCGCGAGGCCATTGAAGAGATTGAGCGCGAGGTCTCCAAGGGTAGCAGAGACAATGACGCTGCTGTTGCATACGAGCAAAAGGTTGTCGGAAAAGTGTCACCTCACGTTGCCGCATTGAAGCAAAGTACAGGAGAAGCGCAATATGTCGACGATATTCCCCCACAAAAGAACGAGCTCTATGGTTGTTTGGTCTTGACTACTATAGCTAAGGGCAAGGTTGTTTCGGTTGACTTCAACCCTGCCTTGGATATCCCTGGTGTCGTTGATTTTGTGACACACACAGATATTGCCAGCCCAGAGGCCAATTACTGGGGAGGTCCTGTTCACGATGAGCCATTCTTCGTTGTCGACAAAGTGACTTCCGCTGGGCAGCCGATAGGCATGATCCTTGCCACATCCACACGCGCTGCGGAAAGGGGTATGAGAGCTGTTAAGGTGGAGTATGAAGCAGAGACGCCCATTTTGACGATAGAAGATGCGATTGAAAAGCAATCTTTCTACGAAAACGTCGACCCATATATCAAAAGGGGCAATATTGAGGAGGCGTTTGCTCAGGCGGACCATGTGTTCACTGGCACGTCAAGGATGGGTGGACAGGAGCACTTCTACCTAGAGACACAAGCTACAGTCGCCGTTCCCAAACCCGAGGATGGAGAGATGGAGATCTTCTCAAGCACGCAAAATCCTACAGAGACGTGAGTACATTTTCACAGGCGGGTGAAACTGACGGATTGCTAATACATCTATAGGCAAGCATTCGTTGCTCAAGTGACTGGTGTCGCGGAGAACAAAATTGTTGCCAGAACCAAGCGTCTTGGTGGTGGGTTCGGTGGTAAAGAATCCAGGGCCACTCAACTTGGCGCAATTTGTGCTGTTGCAGCTAAGAAGACACGCCGGCCCGTTCGTGCAATGCTGAACCGTGACGAGGACATAATTACTTCTGGTCAAAGACACCCATTCCGAGGTGATTGGAAGGTTGCCGTGTCAAAGGATGGCAAGTTGATTGCCCTTGAGGCAGACGTCTACGGTAATGCTGGACATACCCAAGACCTTTCCAAAGCCGTTCTCGAGCGCGCACTGTCCCATATTGACAGTTGTTATTACTTCCCGCATGTCTTTGTTCGAGGACGTCTATGTCGCACGAACACTGTGTCCAACACAGCATTCCGTGGATTTGGTGGCCCTCAGGGGTTATTCATAGGCGAGAGTTTCATGACGGAAATCGCAGAGCGTCTGAACATTCCAGTCGAGAGATTCAAGCGTATGAACATGTACAACACTGAAGCCGGAGAAACGACGCATTTCAACCAATTGATTGGTGACTGGCATGTGCCGCTAATGTACGATCAGGTCATGAAGGAGATGGATTATGAAAAGAAGCGCAAGGAGGTCGACGAATATAACTCCAAGCATAAGTGGTCAAAGAGAGGATTGGCTATAGTTCCAACGAAATTTGGTATTTCCTTTACCGCTCTCTTCCTCAATCAGGCTGGTGCTTTGGTTCATTGCTACCGTGACGGTAGCGTCTTGGTTGCACATGGTGGTATTGAGATGGGTCAGGGGCTAAACACGAAGATGACCATGATTGCCGCTGAGGCACTCCAAATTCCGGCCTCTGATGTCTATATTTCGGAAACATCCACCAACACGGTTGCAAATACCTCACCCACCGCAGCCTCTGCAGCGTCAGACCTGAATGGATTTGCAATCTATAATGCTTGTGAAATTATCAACGAACGACTCAAGCCATACCGAGCGAAGATGCAAGGAGCATCCTTCAAAGAACTCGTTAACGCTGCATACTTTGATCGTGTGAACCTTTCGGCCAACGGCTACTACCGTACGCCAGAAATCGGCTATCAATGGGGCTCCAATACCGGAAAGATGTTCTTCTACTTTACGCAGGGTGTTGCAGCCTCGATAGTGCAAATAGATACGCTTACTGGAGACTGGACGCCGTTGCGCACGGATATTAAAATGGATGTCGGTCAAAGTATCAATCCCGCTATTGACTACGGTCAAATTGAAGGCGCCTACGTTCAAGGACAGGGCTTATTTACAACAGAAGAAAGCTTGTGGCATCGTGCTTCAGGACAAATCGCCACTCGTGGTCCTGGCAATTACAAGATTCCAGGATTCAGAGACATTCCTCAAGATTTCAATGTCACGTTGCTGAAGGATGTTGAATGGAAAGACCTTCGCACAATTCAGCGTTCTCGAGGTGTTGGTGAGCCGCCACTTTTCCTTGGCAGCTCCGTTTTCTTTGCTATACGTGATGCTTTGAAGGCGGCGAGGAAGCAATGGGGCGTCGAGGATGTTTTGAGCTTGAGGAGTCCGGCTACCCCTGAGCGTATCAGAGTTTCTTCATGCGATCCAATTGTTGAAAGAGCCCGTGTCCAGGAAAATAAGGGCGATTCATTCTTTGCGGCTATCTAGAAGAGTGTCAAATTCACGTACAGCACAATCAATCAGAAACAGAAGCATTATAGTTGTGATGTGATTCAGTATATATAGATATAGATAAAATGCTTGTGAGTTGATATAATAAGCGCCCGTAAAAGGCAAATTGGTCTCTATAAGAGTACTTCTGCTGGATGAAGGCCGTAAAGCCGACATTCTGTATAGTGAGTGAATAACCAAAATGCGATTCAAAGCGGGAAAACAACTTGAGGAAGGGGTTATATACGCTATAGGTTCAGCGATTCAGGGTGCTGTCTATGATTTCATCGAGAGTTGAAACTATCGAAGTCAGCCCTTGATAATGAGCAACGCTTTTCGTTTGGCCAGCTCTCCGGAAACCCATTGTGGTCATCATCTGGGAACCGAGCACCTGGAAGGGGTGAAGAAATAACCACTGTTTCGTTCATTGTAGGTCTTTGAGTATATAGAGGAGCGGGCACAGCAGGCCTGCGTAGTGACGAAGGCCTTTTATTCTCCTCGTCGTCTAAAGAAATCGTGTCGAACCCTGGGATATTCTGTTCATTGTCTCGTTCCTCACCACCTTCGCCACGGCGGAGATCGCGGCGTCTGCTAAGGAAGAAAGCCCGAATCAGCGCCATGATAACAACAACCAACCAGATCCCGCAGACGGCAGCGGAGATACAAGTCTCTGTGATCAAGGCTCGTTCAAAGGCGTTGATTACTTTAATGACAGCCCCTGAAACGGCATCTGAAGTCGTGTCTCCTGGATCTGCGAGAAATTCGCCCATACCATCGCTATTGTCTGACCCTTTTTGGAGAGCACGGGAAAACGTATCGTCAGGGACGTTAGGGAAGTCAACGTATGCGTGATCAGATACCCATGTTAACCCCTTCTCGACGGCCTCAACCTTCATACCAATGATGCAGTCAAAGACCGTTTTTAGAGGATCCTCTAGGATTGTACCACCAAAGGCTTTGTGAAGGGTCTTTGCCGTTTCATCCATGAAGACGTTGAGAGTGTTATTGATACCATGAGTGGTTGTGTTGACCCACCCGAAGACCTTTTGGTTGATATCGTCGTTTGTGCGGTCGATAACAGCATTAGTACCATTAGACCAGCTTATAGAGGCGTTCTGTATAGAATGAATGACTTTATCCGAGAAGTCAGCGACTTCTCCCGTCAATTCTGGTACAACTCCCTTGATAGCACGGAGTAAGATAAACTGGAAGAGACAAGTCAACAAGCCAGCAACGCCCAAGCACAAGACAAAGAGAGCCGGCGTTGATGTGATGTAGGCAATAAACCAGCGAGTCAAAGTTTTTTTCTTATCGTGCGCACCAACCCAGTCAGCAAGCTTGAATCCGGCTCTAGCTGCGTGTGGTCGAGAAACTTGATATACGACGTCCATAGGATCCTGCCTTTCTCGGCTTTTATGAACAATGTCCGCCTGTTTTCGCATGAGTCTCCAGGTCCGGAGCTCACGATAAGCCATTGGGACGCACGCAAGAACCGCCGCAACCGCCAGAACAATGATGAAGATTAGTTTTGCTGTTTTGATGATTTTGCCAAGGTGCTGAAAGAAGTTATCAATCCCATCATTGTCCGAGCAGAAGGACAGCGACTCTTTCTCTGGCACAGGGAACATCGAGGCATTGAAATGAAATTTTGGCAAGTCCTTTTTGATGAGCTTGCGTACTTCCTCAAACGGCAGCTTGATAGCATTGTCTGTGAAATTCTGAACATCCTTGAACGTTGGGAGGGAACTGTTGACTTTTTTTAAGGGATCAAGTAGATCTGAGGGTAATTTGATTGAGTCCAATTTGTCCTCAAGTTTGCTCGTATCAATATTGAACCCATCCTTGTGTTTGCCTCCGGTGAAGAACCCTTCGACACCGCCGCTGGCATCATTCAGGAGATCCCCACCTTTGCCCACCAGATCTCCAACCTCTCCTCCTATCTTGCTGACGGTCTTGTTCAAGAATTTTGTCGCATCGTCTATAATAGACATAGCAGCATGGATACTTCCATCCACAGCGAAAGTGATGAGACACATGTACATCCCGGTTATCATATTGATATACCAAACAAGGATTTCCTCCACACCGTATATGATCATATCGAGTAGATCCATCAAAGCAACGACTGCCTTTTCAAGGCTCATGGCGGTCATTTCATTCAGCCCACCGGCCATATAATGGGGCATTGATGCCACAGCACTTCCAGTGGTCTCAACACCTCGACATGCCGATAGTGCTTGTCGTTCTGCGGACGCCATCTGTGTATCAATTGAGCTCGTCGAAAGGAGCAGCCTTGCAAGAATCAGGAGAATCAGGATTGTCCAGCGGTTCAGCCATATCTGCGACATTCGCGATCTGAAGCCGAGATAGGGAGTGACACTATCCGGTCTGTAGGTTGTCTGCGCAACATTTCGCAGACCAAAATCGTAAGGGGGTGGCGGCATGGTTTCCTGTCTGGTCGTCGCCAGATACCAACTCTCCTGTGTATGTCAAGTATGTATAAAATTTGAGTATATATAGTTCTTCACAATATATCTGTCAAGTTTTGAGAGTATTGAGTGCAAGTAATGGTTGGTATAGTCCCAAATTCGAGGTGGAAGTATTGCGATTGAGGGTGCGATGAAGAAAAGAAGAGATGTAAAGAACTTGGAATAAGAAAAAGGAGAGATGATTGATGTAGACAACTGCTCTCGTCTACATCTCGACGAGACATGACGTAGATGGATGAATGGGATTAATGAGTCGTCACTGTGAGTGACACACCCATTCAATGAATAGGAGGAGTGATTGTCAATCGATAGCAGCATAGGACAACAGCCAGTGAATGCTTTCAGAAAACTAGATGGTCAGACATCAATTGTGGCTGAACAATTGAAAGAACACACGCCATGAATAGAGGGCCATCAGTGCTGTACTCATTGACAATCTTGGATTGCCAATCGCTGACGAGTTGTGTCGAGTGATAGGTGAAAACAGCATCAAACAGCCTAACACATGGACATAACGATTGCCCGTCTGACCTCTGAAAAGTCCATGCTTTGTACCACCAATTTGGGGCGTGTACCGGGTAGGGAAAGCATCATCATAGATGACACTGTAGCGCCACAGACACATCGTCATAGTGTCAGTTGTTGTTGACGAGACGAGGGCTTCATTGTTGTGTCAAGGCCAAAGAACAAAGAAGCTGGCAATGATCAATCTCTATTGTTGCAAGCCAAACATTTGGCAGCGTGTATGTGTTCTTCATGACAAGAACACGGCGGCAGCTGTTTTCACCATCATCAGACACTCTGGATTGATGTGTTTATGAGCCGCGAGGATGAAGGGCAGAGACGTCATTTTCTGAAGTCCACTATCATCATTTCCTTCTCTTTGTCGTGATGAGGGTTGCGCAAAGACGACGACGTGCTTTGAAGGTGGTAATGGAGTACCAGCCGTGCACTTCTTCTCCTATACCTTGGTTACAGAAAGCATCAGCTAAAAGTAAACTGAAATGGTCTGAATTGGTCGAGTAGAGTCGACGTTAGAGATCAAATGGAAACAGTCATGACGGATCCATGTTGGTTGACTGCGCATGGATCTCTATGTGGCGCATTCACGATTATATAACGCCTGGGCCTAGCATCACTGCCAGACAATGAGCAAGCTACGTATCAGGTGTATCAATGCCCCCAAACGGCTACTACAGACTACGGCATTTAAGACAGACAGACAGACAGAAGAAAAAGGATGAGCGAAAAGAAGAGGCATAAGAAAGATAAATACATTAACGTGATGGTATCATATAGAAACATCATAGATCCGTAAACCGCAAGACAGCTTCTATACATTCATCATGAAAAGAAAAGGAAGACAAGCTCAAAGACTTGCAAGCCACGGCGTAAAGGAGGAGAAAAACAAAAGAGGGATGGAAGATGGTTAAAGACCATGAGATCGAAGATAGTCGCGCAATACAAAGGTTTATAAGGAAGTGTGTATATGCAAGTGCACGCGCCGACTAAGTTGAAAGGATAATGATTTGGAGGCGGATGAGAGACCTTCAAGGCCCATCGGACGGGCCACCCGGTGGCTGCTGAGAAGGATCATAACCGCCAGTGCCAGGAGGGCCTTGACCTTGCCCCTGCTGCTGTTGCTGCTGCTGCATGGCCGAGTACCACATCGCGACATAGTTCTGATATCCGCCGAAAGCAGCATATGGATCTGCGGCACCGGGGCCGCTGGCTTGCGGCTGCTGCGACTGCTGATGCTGTTGCTGATGATCTTGGCCTTGAGAAGGATCACCTTGCATGGAACCAGCCATGGGGTTGCCCATGGTATTCATCATGTTGGCCATGTTCATATTCATATTCATGCCCATGCCCATAGCCATTGGATCCTGGTAGTATGCCTGATTATCATCATTGTTGAAAGCTGGACCGCGTGGAGGTCTACCGCCTCCCTGGCGTTGCTGAAATAAATGTTAGTAGGAAGTCATTTGAAGACCAACACAAGATGAGCAACTTACTGTGCTGTCAACCTTCTCCTGAATGATACTCTTTGCGGCGTCAACTGCAGCCCTTGTGCCGGTCAATGTCACCTCTCGTTCCGCTTCACGGTTGTTTCCTTGCTGTATATTGACTCTGCACTGCGACATGTTTTGAATCTCTCTGATTGTGTCTCCGCCTGTTGTAGAGTTTGTATTAGCAATGGCTGCTCGCCGCAAAATTTGGGAGACGATGCACTCACCCTTTCCGATGATCAAACCAACCGCGTCTGGGGGAATGAATATGGAGTCAACAACTCTTCCAGAATCTTGACCAGAGCTGGCTCTTGGAACAGGATTTGGTGGCTGCCTTGTATCACTCTCCACAATCTCCAATATCAACTCCTTCGCCTTCTGCTTTGCCTCAGCCGATCCCTTCAGATTGACTGGCCTGAGCCCGTTGACGCTCTGGTTCTCATTGACGATATTGACACGGCAGCCACTTCTATCCTGCAAATCACGTATCGTCTCACCACCACGCCCGATAATCAACCCAACCGTTCGATCAGGAACCATAATCTGGACAGTATCGCCCTCCGTGAGCGTACCCCTAGGTGGAGGCCGCTCAGGCATCCCTCTAGCATTACTTCCACATCGTGGAGGCGCGGAGTTGCTCTCACTGATGATAGCCTGAATCTCCGCCTTCGCACGCTGTCTAGATGAAGGAGGCCCCTGGATACGACAGAATCGCACCGAGCTCGACTGATCAACTTCCAAAAACTGCACTCGTGTCCCGGACTCGGACTCGATGCGCTTCAACGTCTCTCCTCCACGACCAATGATCAACCCCACGAAACTCGACTCAACGCTAATCGTCTCGTTATTCTCGTCGTTGACATTGGCATTGCTGTTGTTATTATTGTCGTATGAAGAGTCCCGGCGACGGGCGTCAGCAGAAGAAGGAGGTGGCGGTCCACCGTATCTATCACCCCCTCTATCGCGGGGATCTCTGTCGCGTGGGTCCCTATCACGTTCACGCTCACGGTCCCAGTCTCCTGAATTTCGATATGGGCGGTTCATGCCACCGCTGCTTCCGCCGCGCGGGGGTGAGTATGAGCGATCACGGTCACGACCGTAAGGTCGATCGTTGGCGCGACGATCAGGTCGTCGTTCGTCGCGGTAAGGATTGTAATTGTCACGGAAAACTTCCCGGCCTCCATGACGAGGAGGCGATCGCGACGGGGAGCGCGAGCGTCCGTAGAATTGGCGAGAGTCACGTCCGATGTCTGTTTGGTTGAAAAAAAAAAAATCGAGACGCAAAGATTAGTCCAACGAAAATATTTGATATGGAATGCAACCCCGTAATTTGCGGAAAAGGTCAACTCACCAGCCGGTCTTGCCACGCTCTGAGCAGGCGCAATGCCCTTTCCGGCAGCAATCTCCCTCGCTTTAGCGATAGCGTCTGCAATGCTCACGGAACCGGTATTGGTTGGTCTCACACCAGCGATATCAGCACCAATCGCATTATCGGCAGCGGGGGGTACGACGGGAGCCGTAGCAGCAGCATTGAGCGCTGGATTAGCTCCAGCCTGTGCAGTCGCAAGAAGAGCAGCCAAACTCTGAGCCTGTGACAGCGAAGACTGTGGTGCGGCAGCTGGAGCGGCGGGTGGTGGTGGTGGTGGGGTTTGCTGTGGTGTAGTAGCTCCTTGCGCGGCAGCTAAGGAAGGGGGCAAAAAAAAGTCAGTTGCAAAATCCAATGATATGCAGACATTTCAAGTCTGTTTGGAGGTGAGGTATGGCATACCTAAGGCAGTTAAGACCTGTGCGATGCTACTCTGTTGCTGCTGCTGCTGCTGTTGCGATTGATCGGCCATATTGCAAAGAAGCTGTCAACGAAGAACGCTGCAGCGGGAGCAGGAAATATCTAGACGTGTAGAAACGGGAAATTGAAGTCGAGACAAGCTAGAAGCCTTGTCTCGAACAGCTTGAATCGGTGATAGCTGATGGCGAAAAAGCGTTATTGGAATGGCGTATTGTATGACGATGAAATTTGCACGATCGAACAAAGGACAGACGGATCGCGATGCAAAGCTGCGGCAGCCCCAAGAACGAGCGAAAGGGAAAAAAAAAGAGACAGGCGAATGCGCGAGAGGGGGCAAGGAATGCGCGCACGCTATGCTATTGCTTCTGCCTTTTTAATTTCGCTTCTGTTATGGTAAGCTGTGTGCAGTACAAGTGCAGAACCGAGAAGGATGCTGCGATATATGGGATAATTTCACGATTCCCCTCTCTTTCCAAGCCTGCCGATGGAGACACCTGTCGGGGATGGATGTATGGAGAGTAAGTAATCCAAGCTTGACTAGACTTTTGTCAGGCTTCAGAATGGAATGATGGATGAATGCGCAAAGCCCTGATGCTGCTCTGATACTCTGATACTCTCCTTCACCTTGACCTTGACCTTCTTCTTTGCTTTTTCATTCGCTGTGCCGTCTGTTCATCTTGGTCGCATCCGGATTTTCTCCCTTGAAATTTTTACTCTCATTTTTATTTGATTTGGTTTGATTTTATTGAAATTGAAATTGAAATTTTATTTATTTATTTTATTGAGATTAATTATTTATTCGTTTTGCCCGCTTATGAGAATTAAGAATCAAGAAAGAATCAATCAAACACCCCTGTTCTATGCTGTTGTGTCTTGTACAAGTACGTATAAGTCATTCCTTTCTCACTCCTATTTACTATACCTACTCTAGATACTTCTTCAGCCCCCTCAATCTCTCCTTCGCCATCTCCAGCACGTCGTCGTTCTTGCACACTGCAAATCGCAGGTAATCCTCTGCAATCTTTGCGTTCCCATCCGTGTAGAATTCCGTCGGCGGGATCGCAGCAACGCCAACCTCATGGATCAAGAACCACGCAAGCTTGAAATCTCTAGGCCGGGATGCAACGTGTGGTGGGAATGGGTATTCGTCAGGTAGCTTGACGCTCGCCATGTTCGCTAGGACGAAGTATCCTCCTTGGGGCACGGAGTAAGGGATCTTCAATTCATCGAAGATCTCGCAGAACAGCTTCATCTTGTTCTGCATCTCTTGTCGTGACTGGTCCCAGAATCCTTCTTTTTCAGCCTTCTCAAAACCAACTGCTGTGGCGGCTTGTAAGGGCGCGACACTGCTGTAACAGATCCGCGTATGTGCTGCGCGCACGTAATGGATCAGGTTTTGGGGTCCGATCAAGAAACCCACCCGCCAGCCCGTGGCGTAGAAGTTCTTTCCTGCGGAGCCGACTGTGAGGGTTAGAGCTGCAACTTCAGGGTTCAGGGTGCCTATGCGCGTGAATGGGACGTAGTAGAGGCGGTCATAAACTTCATCGGAAAGGATGATGATCTTGTGTTTAACGCAGAGCTCGCCGATCTTCTCGAGCTCTTCTTTCGAAAAGACCTTGCCGACAGGGTTGTGTCTGGAACTCGGTTGTTAGTGTTTGCTATTATTCATTCTACAAGGTTAAACTCACGGTGTGTTCAAAACAATCATTCTTGTCTTTGGGTTGATCGTTTTCTCCAACTCGTCAAAGTCAATGGTCCAATTCGCAGCAGAGCTCGTCTTGGTTGCGCCATCCTTCGGCGGGTGCAGGGGCACGTATCTAATTGTGCCTCCTGGCATTTCAATGTTGCTGATATACCTGAGCAGACCAGTCAGTATACCACGGTTCTTTTCAACATATCAACGACGAAAGTGAAGCATACTGGTCAAAGAAAGGCTCGAAGATAATCACCTCATCGCCAGG
>AZGZ01000003.1:103157-117816 GCA_001636715.1 Ascosphaera apis ARSEF 7405 | reverse complement strand
TTCTCTCGTAACACCGCCAACGCCCTCCAAATCGAACTCTTCTATCATAGCCCGTAGTTCATCTTCCTCGAGTCCTGTCTCTCCAAGTTCCCGAGCTACTCTTCGTAGATCTTCAAGATCAATGTATCCCTTCCCACCTTCGTCGAATAACTCGAAGGCACGCATAATCTCCTCTCGTGGATCCCGCTCTAGGATCTTGCGTGCAGTGATTGTTTGGAATGCGGATAAGGGCATGAGCAGACTCGAAGGGTGTAGTGCCGCCGGTGATGACTTTGAGTGTGCACCCGCGGTTGCGTTGCGCGGTACGCCGTAAGTAGTGAGCAGGGTCAGCAGGTCTGTCTTCGCGAGCGTGAAACCCAATGCTCGTAGTGCGACGCGCAGCTCATGGTAGTCAAGGTGTCTGTCTCTATCTAAATCGAATAGTGTGAACTGTCACAACAGAAAACCAGCGAAAAGTATTGGAACAACAGTTAGTCACTGATCCACTTGAACTGCGTGTAGACTTGCACGTCTGAAAAATTTGTTTGTGTAACAAAACAAAAGTAAACTCACAGCCTCATTGATCTCTTCGCGCTGCTCCTCCGTCAGATCGTTCAATGGATTGGAGCCTGATGTTGACGAGTGCGCTTGTTGCTGTGGTGCCTGCGAGCTCTGCGCTTGTGATTTTCCCAGCCCTGTGTCACCGAACTCTCCAGCGCTAGTGCGGTCTCGACGGGAGAAAGCAGATGCGCCAAAGGGCATGCTGCTAGCTCCCATACCGGTCCTGTCCGCCAGTTTGCCAGCGCCGTAGCTTGCGCGCGGGGGAAACGAGGATGCCATATGCAGATCAGACGGGAGACGTGCGAGAGCTTCTTCTCTTGCCAGATGGCTGTCTCTGGCGGCTTGCTTCGTTTCGCGTAGACACTAAACGGTGATGGCGACGATGTTGGTTGGATCTCTCGTCGCGAGAAGTGAGCGACCAGAAAGACCTAGAGGTACTGGCCGTATATGTACCCGTGATTCAAACAGCAACTCCAGTTTCTTCAGCTGCAGAGCTGGGAGTTGCGTCAGAGAGCCTGGACCTTGCTCTGGAATTTTGCTTGTGCGCTGCCTAACCAGCGATGGCCGTTATGAGTGTATGTGCAGGGTTGCGTATCCGTCCTGGAAAGTGTTTTTATCGCGTGCCAATTCAGGTATGAGGTGGACAGTTAGAAGTTATACAGCAGTCGTAGTTGTCGTTGTCGTTGTAGTTGTAGTTGTGGTGCGTCGCAAACGGTTTCTGGTTGATGTTGCGGCCCGTGTTAGACTCAAGATACATATATGTATACGGAGTATATGGGCTGATACTATAACACGAAACAACGAAGCCTTGGATGCTCATTGTACTGTAAGGCTGGATATGTGGGCAGCTGTTTCATCCTATCAACCATCTTGTTCAAATGTAGTGATATTCTTACACCTCGTCTTCATATCTTGATGATCGCTTCACTTTGGTCTACCAATAAGAGTGGTTTAGATATACAGTATGTGGGACTCGAATTGATGTGAAGGAATTGACTTTAAGGACGATTGACAATGTATGAGTCCCTTTGATTTGTGAAGATTAATGTCTATGCAAATGCTTGAGCTGGAATTCACGAGGTTCACTCTGTAAGGATAGTATACAGTTGTTTGGAGGTGACAAGTAGAGAAGAAACGATGAAAATGCTCATGACACCTGATATCAGAACTATGAAGAAAGGCGAGGCAAGATGATAGATCCAAGATTATACATTGACCAGAACTGACGAGGGAAAAGAAGATAAACTTCTAAAAACAAAATAATCAAAACAGCTATGCGTATCGTGTTGGTGGATTCTGTATGTACGGAGGAGGAGGGGGCGGCGGTGGCATAGGTGGTGGTGGTGCCCCATATCCAGGCTGCCAGGATCCCGGTGCAGCTTGCTGCGAGGCCTGCATGGGATATGGATAAGGTGGTGCGGTCGGAATCGTAGTGATCTTGGGTTGCCTGGGCCTCCTGCACCGCTTGAACAAAGCAGAGAGGATTCCAAGAATGATGAGACCACCAATACCGGCAGCCAACCCAATGACCAACGACTTGTGGTCATCGACCCAGGACTTAACTTCACCACCGAATGTAGAGCCAACGCACCGCCCTCCCTTGCAATGCCCCCCGCCATGACATGTTGTTCCGTCAAGGAAGTTCTGCACGACTGCAGCACATACGTTTGGCGGTTGTGATGGGCCCGTGCAGACTACCTGACATGAAGAGTCGTCGCATGCCTTTGTATCGTTGCCGTCAAGCATGGAGCCCATGATGAGCTTGCACTGCTGATTGCGGCTGGTGCACTGCCCACTGGCACATCTGAGTCCATCGCCACACTTCTCACCATTGGGAAGATGCTTGTCCTCCGGACACGTTCCCGAATTGCCTGAGCATTTCTCTGCGGGATCGCAGGGACCGTTACTTGCACGGCAAACGGTTTCTGGTGAGGCATACTGACATTGAGTGCAGCATTCCTCGTTGGAGTCATCACAAACAGAACCCTCTGTAAATTTGCAGGTCTTTGGATCGCAGCATTTATTGCCTCCGCAATTTTCTTCACCTCCGCAATCGCAGTCTTCGCCTTCCTCAACGACTCCGTTGCCACATTGCGCATGGCTGATTGTCTGTACACCACGATTACTTGTCAAGCAATTTGTGTTGATGCTGTGATGAAGCATTCCAGAGCATATATTTCCGATAGTGCAAGGTGAAAACTCAACTGCATCTTTGTTTGCTGTCGGGTTCATGATATATTTCCCGCTTGCGTCGCAAGAATTGCTTGTGAAGGGGCAACACTGTAGTTTTTGCGCATAGCCCGCTTCACAAGTAGACTTATCACAATCGTGAATAGCACCAAATGTATGGCCCGACTCATGCGCAAAAACTTGCCATTCGACAGACGTGCGTATAATGATATTCGTGCCAGAGACAACAGATTGGTTGGGATCGCTGGAATTAGCTTCACCAGAGGCAGTGTTGACACAGAGCTGGCCGAGCCAAGAGAGCCCGACTTCACTTCCGCTCTCGCATGAACTCATCAGGGTCCAATAAGCGTTATCATCCTTTTGCTGACCACGCCATGATGAGAACAAATTTAGGCGTCCACTGATATCTGTCTCTTTTCCCTGTTCGCTATCGCATGGCATGTTAAACGCCGCTGTTGAGGGCGCAGTGCCAGGACAGTCAGGTGGGAAGACTGTCAAGTTTCGAAGGCCAAGTGTGACGTTGAATGACCGCTCGTACACTTGGGATGCACTATTAACGACGCTGATGACATTATCTCTTGCGGATTCAGTTGAATTAAACGAATGAGTGTAGCCGCAGTCAAGCGCAACACCGATGAGAGCGACCTTCCTTGTCTTTGGACAACCGTTCGTATCGCCGATGGTCTGTGAGTAATTGGCACTTCCAGATGCAGATCCAATAGCATCGTCCTGGCGCTTGAACAACCCGAATAAGGAATCGACAGGTGTAGTGCCAACTTCGCTTCTCTTTCTATTTAAATTGCGATAGACGGGATGGTCCGGGTTGGAATTGAATTCAAGCTTATGTGAATTGCACATCAAGTCAGGAACATCAGAGTCTCTCCTGGCGAAATTGAGAGGTAACATATCCGAGTCACGGAACACGACCATGAATTCATCATCATCGGTTTCGCGTGTAGGCGGCAGCATGTCCCCGGCATTCCTTGTCTTCATGTAATTGTGCCCAAGCATGATATGATGGTTATCCCCATAAAGAGAAAAAGCACCTTCAAAAAGGGGTTGCTTCCCATCAACTCTCATAGATACCCGTGTCCATCCAACCTTCTCCCAGGAGCCGAAGTCATCTTCAACCCACGCATCACCCTTATATATCTTGTGCTGGTCCCGTGAAATCAGCTCTGTGCTGAGTAGACTTCCATCCTGATCGACATATCTTATCGATGCATCCTCAGCAAGGATATCATGGTTTGGCTCGAGAGAAAGCTTCACTTTCTGTCCTCCGTTGTGCAGGTAGAATGTAAGGTCAAAACTAGAGTAGGCGTGCACCCGATGTGACGGGGTGTGTATGACGGGTTTCTGAATTATTGAGAGATAACTGATTGTGTCTCTTGCTCTGGAATATGCTGCGATTAGAAAAAAAAGGAGAGATATAGGTCAGCCATGTCACTTAAGTTGATATCTTCAGCAGGGCGGAGCAATGATGATGTGTCTGATCACCCCACGCATTGGAACAGCAGGAAGATAGGTAGGGCTAGCAACGGCTGGCATAGAAAAAGCAGCTTACCATCGACGCCATAGACGAAATAGAGCAAAATGCTGGTCAACACCGGCAAAAGAGAGAAAAGGGATCGCATAATTGAGTGCCTCTGAGTTGCAGCGATGCAAAGCCGGTAAATCAGGGCACGATGATGGGAACAAGAGGGGGAGGCAGGACAAGACAGGACGAGGGCGACTTCAAGCTATGTATAGCGACAAGTGATACTTCAAACGCCTTCAACCGTCTTGGTTCATATCACCACCTCAGGGATATGTCGCATGTCAAATTGAATGTTCCATGCACGAGATAAGGACAAGGACGATATAGAGGCAAGCTAGATGAAGTCTGACCAAGTTAATGGGAAAGGCTTTTTTTTTTCTTGCTCCCTCTTCTCAGGCCAGGCCGATATCAAATCAAATACCAAAACCCGAAGAGAGCGAGAGCGAGACTGAAGGAGCCGAGAAGATGATGAGATATCAATTAAACAGCCGAAACAGAAGCTTCACAGACTCGGAAAACTGACTGGAAATAAAGATGAAACGAAAAAGGCCAAACCAATTGGGGGGAGATGAGCAGCGCAATCAAGAGGCCAAGCAACTCCTTCGGCAATAGTGTGCAACAAGACCTGTGCCAATGCGCGTCGGAAATGTTGATATCCGTCTTTGATGAATGCAGCGAAGGTATAGCTACGGGCTGTTCTGTAACGCTGGAGAAGGAGAAAGCAAAGAGCAAATATTAATCTTTGAAGTCTCGACACGATCAGAGCGGATGATCGAGCTTTTGACTTGGGTTGAACTCTGACCTCCTCGTGCACCCAGGACCCCCAGCCTGGTCGTGCGTGAGAACGAAGCAGAGAAGGAAAATTTCCAAATCGATGATGACAATGATGACTTTTCCCTTTCTCTCCAATAAGCCTCTCGGACTCGGTCGTGTTCGCTGTCAAAAGCGAGACCCTGGTTTGTGGATTATGGGAACGCAAGAGAACTTTACCGTTCGCTCGGCGTCCCTAGAAGGGCTTTTACAGGACATATCACTCGTTGCTCGTTTTGCACGGCCACAATATCTCTCTTGGAGGATTTGTCAAGAGTCGGGAAGGAAAAGAAAGATGCACTCAAGTGACTAAACTGAGACCAGGGTGCAATCGTGCATGTTCTGATTGCTACCATCCAGGTGTTTGTCCTCCCTCATGCTCAATTCCCAGTAACGGGCTTTTTGGCTCAATCCGCCTGGGGGTCTATACGTTTGGAGGAGCTATGCCTTCACACACCCTCACCATTTGCGTTTTCTGGCTTCCTGAGCCAGGGACAAAGCGGCCCTTGGGAGTCACTGTTCAACGCTACGTGCTGCAATGTTCCACTTTCCACAGAGCTTGGCTGACGAGGCTTGGTGATGGTGCATCGTGAACGGAATAGACAAAGTTTCTCTGATATGCACTCAGCCGCAACATCTGCCATCGGTCAATGAATTTTCACAAATGACTTTCATTGCCTATGGATGAATTAACTTCTAAAAATACTTTGAAAACAGCGACACTCCTCTTGGAGAAGGATTTCAGCTGAAAATGAGGAGACAAACGTGTGGAAGAGAACGTTTCTCGAAGCTCTCGTCCAGCTGTTGCCCCATATTCTTCATCTGCCGAAAATGGGACCCAACGGTCGGCTCTAATTGTACGGAATAGTGTACATGCACCAATCAAGGAACATCTCCACATTGCTGATCTGAAGGAATCAAGGATCCTGACACCTTGCGAAACTACTTTGCATGGCTTTCTTGCTCGAACAACCTTCGTCAAACATCAGGCCGCTGCTGGTTCCATTACCTTTGTCACCTGTCATTAGCAGGGCAACTCATCTCCATCTGCTAGCCAATTCTTTGCAATCATGTAAGACACTCTTCTGTCTTTTAAGCCGATAGATATCGTTGACCGCTTGATCCGGTCGGTCCTATCGCTTCAATTTCAGTGTCTAATGCGCGCAATTCGCACATTCGTACAGGCCTGTCTATAGTCTTATTATCATAAACAAAGCTGGTGGCTTGATATACCAGCGTGACTTCGCCCCCGGGCTCAAGAAGCTCAGCACGAACGATTATCTTGTCTTGGCTGGAACATTTCATGGGTAAGCATATGCGAGTCGGCGGACTTCTTTCAGAATGATTAGAAAGCGGGAAAACCTATGACTATGAAAAGTTGAATGTTCTGACCTTGTCTTCCTTCTAGCGTCCATGCGATCACTCGGCAGATCACTCCTCGTCTACAGATGCCCGCGCCTCCACCACCTCCTCCGCCAACTCAGCCCACAAGCCCGACAACTTCTATCTTCAGCAACATCACCCGGACAATTGAGAGACAGAGTGTAATCCGTCCTATGTCTGAGCAAAACACCGATGCCACGACAACGTTGTCATCATCGGCCGCACCCTCCAATGGGCTTCCTGATCCCTCTCTTTCACCTGCAGGTCTTGAAGTCTTGGAAACCAAATTCTTCAAGCTGACATGTTTCCAGACAGTGACAGGAACTAAATTTCTATTGTTCACGGATCCTGCTATGCAGGATGTGGACGTCGTCATGGGAAGAGTATATGAGCTGTATGCAGACTACGCGATGAAGAACCCGTTCTATAGCCTTGATATGCCGGTCAGATGCGAAGGCTTTGATAGAGGGGTTGGAAGGTGGTTGAAGAGTAGAGCCTAGTCAAATAACACCTTAACGAGCCTTTGCTATTCAACTGGGATATTGGTTTTGATTGATGACTTCTCCAAATCTTCACACTACTGGGCTTGAACAGTATATGAACGTCATATCGGTATCACGAGTCTGAGAGTTGATGGAATTTCCTATGTGCGTCCGCTGCAAAGCTCGGCATATATACACTACAGATATCACACTTCTGATCCGGCGTTATGGCGTCTTCTGAATCACTCATCCATCCATCTTCATCATGATACATGCCGGTTGTACCAACTGATTCGGTTCCTCTTGCGTCAACAATTCCTGGTGTGATGACCACACTGGATCCATCGAGACGTTGAGCCTTCGAAACGTCCTGCGCGATAGTTGATTCACCTGGCGTTAGTTTCACCTCCGCTTGCATGCCTCGAAGCATACTGCCAATATTTTGCCCAGCGGTGCCCGAATGATGTTGCTGGTCGGCAGAGGCGACAAAGGGAGAAGAGGCTTGGACTGTGACCAGATTTGTTGCTGCGATGTTCAGCAGACTTATCTTCCATGCCTTACAGGGTGGATGCAGTTTGTGAAACAGAGGCATCAAAGCATCTTTCACTAGAGTGTCAGCAAGAGCTTCCATGCTCTGTTGAAATGAGAAGATGAATTGGGGCATAGGACAGGAACGTGATGTTCTGGCCATTGAATTGAAAGACTTCGAGCCGCTGGTTTTTGAGAATGAGGAGGATCTACTGGGCCGTGTCGACAGACGCAGGGTACGTGGTTTGGCCAGCCACCGTTGTTCTGAGTTTTGAGATTCGTCAGTGGTGGTTTGCGGTGATCCGTCATTGAAGGCTTTGGTCGTTGACACTGTCAGGTCGATCCGCATGCGGTTGATGAGTCTGAGACTCAATGTATGCAGCTCACGCCTAAGGTCGTCCACTCGCTCTAGACAACCGTACGAGTTCTCAATGCTAATTTGCGTGGGCAGTTCTCTTGCCTCTGTGACTGGCGATGGGTCTATACCATTCAACAGACCCCAGACTTTGAGACCTGTGACCTTGGGAAAGCCATGTCCTTGACAGATTATCTCCAATTGCCTTTGATCCATGCCTGGATGGCATCGGAGTTGCTTCACCGTGACAGTACCTATAGCAGCCTCGTCATCCTTCTGCCTTTCGAGGACATATTCCTTGAGTCTTCGAGCTAATTTTGAACCAATGCCCGGGATTTTGCGAATATCATGATCGTCCAGAAATAGTTGAACATGGCTAGCCCTAAAATTGCCATACTCGTCCTCCACTTCGTCATAAGGTGGCAGCAATGTTGTCTGATTTCGCGGTTTGTTCACATTGCCAACCAATTTTGCAAGCAGTTTTGAAGTTGAGATACCGACGGATGAGGTGTATCCCATCTGCGTTTCCAGTTCGTGACGAAGAAACTGGGCTAGCTGAGATCCTAGGATCAGACGCTGGCGCAGCAACGTATCCCTGACATCTGCTTGCGATGAGGTCTGTGACTTTTCCACCTCATGGTCAGAGGGGGAAGGAAAAGCGTGTCCAGCAATGTTTGTGGCATCGTATGGAAAACCGACGTCTGAGTTGTCCTTGGATAGGTAGAAGAAAGCATTCGCTGGCCTCTCACGATCCAATTGCTGGAGGTTGTAATCGATCATTGATGTCACATCCATGAAAACCTACAAAGCCAATTAACCTAAATTCATCTTTTTTTCTTTTTTCTTCCCTTCCAGCTCCGTTCAGCTTGCGCGGGGAGAATTTTCTCTGTGTCTTCTTTCTCGCCTCTCTTCCCATAGCGCTGAGCGTAGATGTAGATGATGCTTCTGTTGTCTGAACTCACCTCGTCAAACCCTAATCGCTCAACCTTCCCGCTCCAAACGTAATTCTTCAAGAACGAGTATAGCGCCTTTGACACGTCGCGAAACCGGGTCAAATCCTCCCCTGAGACGATGACGACATCAGGGCATACTCGCTTCACGTCTTTTATGAGTTGCAATTTATGAAGACCCCGTTTACGGGCCTCGTAATTGCACGTCACTGCGATTTGCTTTTGTTGAACAGCTAGAGGCCTGCTTTTCAGCGATGAATCCTCTGCTTCAAAAACAGATGCATAGAAGCAATCATAATCCTATGATCAAAGTCGTCAGTGTATGATTGACTTTGGAAGTGATACGGGCTTTTTTTCTTTTCTATGCAATCATTTGTTCGCAACATCGTAATGGCTAACGATCAGACAAAACAAAAAGAAAAGGCTGGAGATGGATGACGACATCGTGATGTCGTTACTGGCAAAGACCATCCGTAGAAAGAGGAGGTGAAAAAAAAAATAGAAGCAAAAGGCACTAATAGAACATCGGGAAACATTTGCCAACTCACAAAATGGATGATGATACGGCTGTCGTCTCGTCTAGAATACTGGACGTTGCCGATTGAGGCTGGGGAATTTGATGCCATCATCACACCGTCACGAGCAGCAGAAATAGTAGTATTCCGTAGATCGTGCTAGAGTATATTGACACTGCTCACACATCACAAGGCATCCTAGCCTGCCCAATTTGCCCAGTTTTGATACCCCGGATAGCAGATGCGCGTATTGAATATTCGCCAGCGTAGCACAATCCTCGGGAGACCTTGCCGAGACGAACAAGATGAAAAATGAACGATACGGATGAAGCAGGGCAGATAGCGCAGAAAGAAAAAGGACTGAACCCGAATGACACTTGTGGTTTCAGGTAATAGGTATGCTCACCTGCCCATGTTCAAGGAGAATCAAGAGATATGTGGTGTCTTTCCGAATAACGTCGTTGCAAGACGGATCTACAGTGAAATTTGCACTTTTTCTACGCCGCGTTACACTGCACTGCACCACGATGTACGGCGGATTGTCTGTCTGCTGCACTGTAACCTGAGACAAATCACCACGTCGTCTTCTTACTTTGCCCCTCTCGCGGATTTGAATGACTGGTGAGGATGAGGGGAAGTGATCAAAGCCGACAGCCGATGCTGCAGACTGTTTCGTCGTTGTTCTTCTTGGTGACCGATCTACTTGCATGGTTTCCGCAGCTAAGTACTAATTTCAATATATTCAAGAAAGGCGCTCTGCACGCTCCATTTTCTTTCTTTCACGACTGAGAGCAAGCAGAAACGGGTAAGCAAGAAGACAATCATTGACACTTTAGTGGTGCCTTGCCGGATCTACACAGACTCGTCTCTTGTCGCAGATTGACAGTCAAGGGCAGGGCAGCAGGGCAGGACATAGCTTAGGACAGGGGCCAGGAATTGGTAGTAGTAACTTAATATGCGAACACTTGATTTTCACCACTGGACTGACTAGGTTGAGGCCGTCTGTCACCATGCTTCACATACATCAAGTAACATATAGTATATGATTTCGTGGCGCCTGCAAATCCCTCCGGCGAAGAAGTAAAAATATAATGCCGTGGCTATCTCATTTATGCCTTCTTTCAAGGCTGATGGTATACTGGAATGATAGGCTTCGTGCTAATATGTATACCGACAAGGTTTTATAATATCAGCGGTCTAATATACATCGTGGGCGGGGATCGCACGGACGACTGAGAGACGGGCTGTTTCGATATCTGGCTCTTTGGCTCTTTGGCTGTCTGGCTGTCCATGCTGATTGATTGCCTGTTGGTCGCCGCCCGCCCATCTCCATCTCCATCCCCTGCCGGTATTAGGTTGTATACTCCCCAGACGATCACCCAACGGCATCCAATGCAATCCGATGCGGTGATGTCATGGCGGTGATTGTCACGAATTGGCACCAATCTTCTTTACTTTTTCTTTTTCGATTCTCCGTTTGCTTCCCTTTGGATGAATGCGTGCGAGTGGCGGCAGGACAGAGACATTGTCGTGAATCTTCACTAGACTTCACAAACTCTTCAATGAATTACAGGCATGGCAAGGCTTGTTTCAAAGCTTAAGCAATCGCAGCCGGCTACGTCATGATTCTGATCCTTTCTTCTTGTCGTGCTTGGAAAGGGCCGCGATGAGCGCTGAATGTGCATATCGCCGCTAACTAAATTTATATAGCATGTGCGGTTTATTCATTCAACAAAAAAAAAATACCTTGAACGAACGCCACACAGCATCGCAGGCATCTCAGAGCACACAGTACTGTATGTACGGATACAGTAGTGCAAAGGCCTGGACTGCTGATATGATATGTATTCTTAGAAATGTCAAGCATCAAAGTCCAAATGCCGGCAACTCTAATCAGTCCAGCAGTGGGGAGGGTGGGAGATTGATTTTGCATTTTCCTCCAGATGTGGGGATGGCAATGGATAAGAATGGCCATGTCCAATCAAGCAGAGAAGGCCTCTCACCCATAATCAGGTCTTAGAAAGAGGTGAAGCAGTTCATGCGAGTCTCTCGATGGGAATGCTTCATCCGTGGATTTACATCGCTGGGTGGATTTATACTTCTATTTGCGAAACAGCAGCACACCCCTGGGCAGAAGTCGCACCAAGAGAGACAGGGAAGAGAATAGACACTACATACTATATACTGTACGTACTGTTGATGGCGAGTATTACTGCACAAGTAAGTTCATTTCGATTTTGCTCTCGAAGATGACTGCAGCTCATGCTCGGCGTATAGTTAAAGAAGGGTCATATCAACGGCTTGCAATATCTTAAGCATTAAGCATGAGGCCCACCACCATCACCACCACCACCACCACCACCGCCTCTGCCGCCGCCATCATTCATCATCATAAGTCCCTCTTCTGCTTGTCCTCCGTAATTAGAATTGACTTTCTCTGGCCTTGGTCACAGCTGGGGCCCGATCCATCAGCTGGATTCGTTTCAACCAGCAACCAAACAAGATTGGCTGCCAAAAATGCAACAGAAAAGGAAGAACATGGCGAAGAAGACGGGTAGAAAAATATTTTTGAGCAACAGAGTGGGACAAAGTTCCGCTGTTTCCATCGGGGCTGAGGCTTCATTCTTCGGTCAAAGGTCTTTGGGACTCTTCCCGTGCTACATACACACACACACAGAAAGCGAGAGAGAGAGGGAGAGAGGCGGATGATACCTGTGTGCTGTACCTTGCGCTGACCCATCTCTCGTCTGTCTGTCTTCCTTTTTTGCAAAACAGAAAAAACCGACAGCCAGACCAAACCCAAGCAAAAGCAAAAAAGCAAAAGGCAAAAGCAAAAGAAGGGTCAGAGTCCCCGTTTGCTTAATTTAGAGATCCCACGTTGGGGTCTTCCCTCTTGACCTTCTCTTCGAATCGGCTCCTCGCTGCCCTGTTCGTATTTGCCAGGGAGCGAGTGCTATAGAAGAGAACGTCAAGATCACTTTCCTCTTCTTCGAAAGAAGAAAAGAGAGAACAAAAGAGAGAAAGAAGAAAGAGACAGATCAATATTTGCATCGGCATCAACGTCAACATCACCAGCGCATCCAACCAACCCCTGTCCTCTGTCTTCTCATATCCGGGCGCTGCTGCAGACGGACCGCATTGAGATTATCATTATCATTTTCGCTTTCACTTTTATCTGGCTTATTTCTATTATCAATATCTCTTCGGCCTTTATTTCATCATATTATACGGCATCTCTTCCCATTTCCTCTTCTCTCTTTTCTTATTTCAGTGCAATCCGGTCCCTGCTCGATCTCAATGTCAATCAATCCGTTGTTGGTGTGAGATTCGAGAAAAAAGAAAGGCGGCCGATACTCATACATCCATACATCCATCATTCCCTTCCTTGTCCAATATCACATTGACGATTGCTACGACCTTAACGACCATTCACGACTCCTACTATTGGGCTTTTCCATCTATTCAGCCCGTCTTGAAATTCTTACTCTGCTTCTGATTCTCTTCCTCTGCCGCTTCTTCGGCGTCTTCCCAACTCTACCAACGCTGTCTCATTCTACCGATTTCTCCTACTTCTCATCATGCTTCTTGTGTCATCACACTCACCTCTCCCTCATCTCTATACATCTGCTGCTGCAAGTGAACATTCAGACCGAGCCATATCATCTTCTGGCATGGCGACCTCGCCGTCCTTCTCCTTGCAAGGATCGCCTGCGCCGCCGAAGCCTGCTCCTAAACCACCATTATTTAATATGCCTCCCAACCCACGGCAGTCTAGGAGGCCAAAACTGTCTCTCCAGACTGCTGCTGTGCCCAGGACCTTTGGAAAATCAACTACTAGTCTGACCCTGAACATTCCTTCTGATGCTCCTGTCTCCCCAACTGCCAGGAATACCTTCTGCAATGCATACAGCAGCTTGCGGAGGGACGATGCGAGCGCCGTTATCGTTTCTTCTTCATCGTTATCATCTGCATCTACTACATCATCATCATCATCATCATCATTATCATCATTCAGTTCCACGGCAAACGTCCAATCACCGTCTTTGTCGCTGTGCGGCGGAACAGAAGCTGCGGAAGTCCCATATAAGCTTCCGCGCAGTGCCCGCAGCATCCTCCGAAACTCTCCTTTGGGTCATGCTCGACGATCAGGTCACCTTCGTGATTCTTGCAGCCTGAAGAACGCCTATCCCGCTGCCACAACTACTACTACCATCCGCAAGCCATTGTTTACGCCCAAGAAACAGGTCAGGTACCGCACTCCGCTGTATGAGGAGATTGAAACCGTCGAGTACATCGCCAAACACTCTGACCTATATATCGAGGCCGACTCGGATTCCTCTGATGTCTCAGCCTTCTCCTCGCCCGAGGCCGGGTCTGACGAAGATTCGCAGAGCGATGCCAAGGTGGAGGAGTCTGAAGACGAGGACCAAGGTTTCAAAGCCCAGACATCATCGAAAAAAGGGTTGGGTTTGTTCAAGCAAAGCCACCAAAACCTGCGCTTCCAAACAATATAGCGCGCCAGATTCGCGCTTCCCTATCATGCGATACTTCTCAATGCAGCTCTCCTATCACAGCTACGGCACAATCGAGATCAACCTCATCCTTTGCATCCCTTTCGCGCAAAAAGAAGACGCAGAAATGGCGCTGGACCCTAGGACCTGTTGTTGATGGCCACGTGCTGCCAGGTCCCGTTACCGAAAATTCTGATGACCAAAGCCAACATAATGAACCTACCACTCCAATCACTCCGACTTGGACCCCCTTCGCGTCAGATGTGACCATGTCTGACCGTCCAGATGCTCAAAATCCAGAATCTGACGACGACATGTCTTCCGTCCGGATGCCAGCAATCAAAAGACGGCAGACTGGGTTTGAGTACGATGGCGAAGATGTCAGGATGGTGGAGTGACCGGCCAGGTCATCCTGGCATAACAAACCATAAGCGGTATGGATCTTCTTACGGTAGCACGATGTTGCTATTTTTGTTATTGTTGGTCGTCGCGGACCATCCACTCGACAACATTCAAAGCTACCTAAGATCGTCTAATACGCTGGAAGCGGGATTTCATGGAACGGCTGCATACAATTGAGGACGACATATGCCAATCAACATTGAATTGCGATATATCATTACTGTCCTTACTATCATTTCTATTTTTTCGCCATCCAATCTCAGATAAGGGTCTGAAAGGAGGTCTCTTTTTCGTCTCCATACAGCCTCGTTTTTGCGGCATGCCTAATCACGCCTGGAATTTTCGTGAAAGAAAAAAAAGTATAAATTGGGAAAGAAAGCGAGGCGAAGGGTCGGTCCCCACGCTCTCGGCACAGATTCCTTTCGCTCATCCCTCACTCCATGCATCTCCCGCTTG
>AZGZ01000003.1:78940-103057 GCA_001636715.1 Ascosphaera apis ARSEF 7405 | reverse complement strand
TCCACCTCTAAAAATAAACACGGCGTCTGGTCTACCTGATTGAACGCCCTCCTGCATGATGTTGCTCTTAATAGCGAAGACAAAAATACAACCATTTGCTTCTCAATAAGGGAGTCGTCAAAGGGAAAACAAAAATAGCCCTAGGACGGGGTTCAATCTGTTAATTTTTCGGTTGGCGTTTGCATATGTATTTTGTTTCAGGGTCATGACCGTTGTTAGTTTAAAAACCCGGGCGCCCTGATGATTTACCTTTTGTTTTCTTGGATATCTTCGCTTTGAGCGATTTCACATTCGATGTTTTATACCATTTGATTGCATTTTCACATCTGCGCCGCCTCGAATGTTCATTGGCGTTGATCTGCATTTACTCTGCTTATCGATCCATTCACGATCTGTATTGAATCAAAAAATTATCAACTTTTCCTACGCAGTTCCCTTTCAGATCTGTATGTCATCTCACGGTTCAGCTATAATTGCGCTTTTGTTCATTTTAGAGACCCGCCCATCAGCGTCCTAAGGGTTGCGGTTCTTCAATATAGTTCGATCCGTAGATTGCAGATAGAGGCTCAATATCAAACCTTCAAAGCAAACCTTCTTTATACAAACTTCAGAAGAGGTCTGTAGCGGACACATGAATATATCAAGAAGTAGAATGATATGGCTGAAAAAAGAGAAGGGCCCTAATACAATGGCAATTTCATAATTATTCTTACGGTGGCAGCAAGTTATCCACCCATGACTACAACTCACAGCAGCATAATGCGAAAGTCAGCAACACCGGGGACAGTGTCTTCTTCTGAACAGCTTCACGCTCCTGTAGAACAAACATACCACACATTCGACTATCTCAATATCAGGTCGCTCGAAGAAATAATTCAAGAAGAGGCATGTAACACATCAACAGACCGTCAAGCTGACGAGGGGTTTCGACTCTCATTTTACAACGTGCCTACCTATATCATTGATGAATTTTGTGCTGGAAATCGCGGCCAAAGATTAATTTACTACAACAAGGAGAAACATATTTTGCAATTCGCTATACCATCACGATATCATGAGTCAGCGGCTGTTATAGGGGAAAAATGGATAGAAAAAGCACTTCAAAGGTCTCATATGGTGCGGGCTATGTCTTCAATCAGATGCTCGAAGGCCCCTAATAGGGAGAAAACAACAGAGGCCAAGATGCCCGATGTTTCCTTCGTGTTGAATAAGCAGCACTGCCCATACAATGTCCAAGAATGGCCCCAACTAGTCCTTGAGGTAGGCTACTCTGAATCAGATTCACAATTGCTCAAGGACGTTCGACATTGGTTTGGATATGGCGGCGCGTGTGTACGAGTTGTCCTCACTATCAAAATGAATAGTGAGGTATTTCATTTATCTGCATGGACTGTTGGTGAAAATGAGAACACTATGTATAAACGCGGTGATATAATCGCCAAAAAAGTGGGGGACAACTACGAAGTTGAAGAAGATTGCGAGGGGATTACAATCCCGTTTGAAATATTATTCTTCAGACCACGAGAAGGGGATGAGAAAGAATTGCAGTTCCTACCTCAAGATTTGATGGAATTGCAAAGAGATATTCTACCAGGAAAGGAGATCCTAAAACAGGGTGATTCAGAGAGCGGTTGCCCTTTTCCCCAAAAATCATCAATGGGAGGCAAGCGTGCAACTATACACAGCCCGTCGGCCAAGGAAAAGCAGTGCAAAAGATTGAAGGGATGTTAGGAATGAACCACAAGCATCAGTTGATAACAGAAATATTGTCATTGATTTATGTCCCGGCAATACTCTTCAAATTCGAAGAAAGTATGTCACACAGAGCAGCCTCCTATCGGGGACCTCCTTCCGCATTTCCCTGGATCTGCTGGGACAAAAAGGTTCAAGTTAGGCGAGGGGGAACTTTGAGGGCAGCGCCCTTTTTTTTGGCGTGATGATAGCTCATATGATATATACATATGTACATATCGCCAAACCAGCAAACATGTGCACAAAAGTACGGAGACACGTTCAACGAGGTGGTATCACTCCGTACTTTTTCAGTGTCTGTCATCCTGTCTCGGTTTCGACGTCGGGTTCCCTTCCCTGCAATCCTCCCGTAAGCTTGCTTTTAACCTTGCGAAAGGCATACTGCGTCTCATCCTTGATGAACGCTGCGTTTCTAGCTGGCTTCCACTGCATAGCTCCGCGATGTTTACGATGCTCCGTTCGCTTGGCTTTTTTTTTCTCACGCTTGTCGGCCTTCGATGTCGACCCGGTTCCTGTAGAACCTTGACTGGAATTTGTTGATGGTGAGTTATTAGATGATGACTGAGATCCTTGGCCTGATGATTCTCCTTCATTGGAGTGGCCAGTGTAGTGTGAACTTGCCCCTGATGTAGGTTGACCAGAGCTATCTCGATGAGCATGTTGCCTGGTGTCTTGCGAAGACTGCTGACTGGTATCCCGATCCGTTTGACTGGCTTGCTGATGATCATTGAACGGTTGTTCCCCACCAGCAACGTTACCGTCTCCTGCACCGTCATCATTTTCTGAGTGAACTTGATTCAACGAGACGTCGTTGTCGTCCTTTTCGCCCTGTCCTTTATCGTGACCCTCAAGTACATCGGCGTGGGAGGAACGCCTCTTTGGATCTTCAATTCCACTGCTTGAAGTGTGGTGCCGCTCAGCTGTCTCAATAGCTTTGGCGTCGCCTCCCATGAATTGCATTCTATCAACGCCGGTATCTTCAAGCCACTTCTTCTTCTCCTCTTCACTCGCATGACTCAAAACATCCCTATTCGAAAGTAGAGATTTGCCATACAATGTCTGCAGCTCCTCCGGTAGCTCCTTGGAGACGATGCGGTCACGAATACCCTCCGAGATGCATGCCTCCCAGGTCTCATACGTCTCACGGTCTTCATTGTTCTTGATATGTTTCGAAAACACCTCATGCAGGCCAGCCGCAAATTGGAATTTGAATTTGAGGCGTCCGATTATCTCAAGGTCTTCCAGACCGGGAGAACGCTTCTCTTCGTAATTGTCTTCTGTGATATAGTTCTCCGTTAGGCGTGCGTGCATCTTTGCTTTCCAAATAGGGATATCGGCATCAATAGGTTGATTGTCAGGAAAGTCCTTGAGCCAGAGAGTGGCCCATCCTTTTGTTGAGCCGTGAAGTTCAAAGACAATTGCTGACCTGAAGCGATGCTGTATGGGCAGGATGAGCGCGGTATCATCATTCTGTGGCTTCACGTAGTATTTGCCGTCACCGTTGTCCATATCATGACAGGAAGAGCGACCAATACTGGTTGTGATACCACTGGTATGTAGAGTTAATTTGCCAGTGCCATGATACCCCTGAGCATAGATTCTATCGGAGAGGACCTGGAATGTTCCCACATCCCATCCAAGTAACGGCGGAGCCAGATTGATCTCGACGCTGCGGAAAAGAACTGAGATACGGGCCCGTCCAAATCCAATACCACCATCGATTGAATACCACCTGGTCTTTTGAGAACTTCTCTGGAGTATATCAGAGAGTTTAAGTGGAATGACTCCCAAAATTGCATCATGCTGGCGGAACCTCTTGTCACGTACTGTGACCGTTATGATGGTGGAGCGCCAATCGCGGACAAAGTGCTCCATACTCGTATTGAAGATCGGATTACTAGTCACTGCTTTGGAACGAGTGCGATGTATCAAGGCGTCATTCATGTGCACCGAACAGTAACTGGTAGGTAGGTTGCCGCCTGATTCGTCCTTGTTCTCGCCATAATTTCTGGCGGGGTCATACTCATGGTTCTTCCTGTGTCGATAGGTGCCTTTGATTTCCTCAAGCTCTAAATTGACAATCTGATGGATGACGATAGTGCAGATGCCGCTTGGCCAGAGTGGATCAGGGGGAGTATGGATGACCGCATCATCTTCGTCGGAGTCAATCTTGCCCGTCTCGTCCTGAAGTTCAGGCCTGTCTTTGAAATTTGCTGGAAGATCATGGTTCTTCCCATCGGTTCTCATCGCCCTTCTGAAGTTCGGCTTGCCGAAAAATCCCACTTCCCAGTACAGAGTACCAGGCATTTCAGTACCTTCATCCATGCCGCTCAGCTTTGAAGAGACAGAAAACATCTTGCCAGGCTTTTCAATCATCCTTTTGATTGGCAGAGTGATCTTGCCGACAATGTCATCGGCTGTGCTGCGATCCGAGTCCCAAAGTTCAACACTCAACTCTTCATCAGCACGGATGAGCTCGGGAGTCACAAGAAGCGCGGCCGCTTCTTCCCACACAGGATTGCGGTCATCGATAATCACCCGCGTGCAATACATCGGCTTCCCATATTTCGAGAAAGAGAGGTTGATGTACGGATCACTACCGCCTCCGACGCTGCCACGGGTATCCTGTTTGCTGAGGTCCTTGGCCCGATGAATTCTAACCCACAGAATTCCAAAAGCATCGGTGTCCTTCTGGATATCATCACCCTGGAGCATCATGCGCAAGTCAAGTGACATTGACTTTGGAGCAACATACAAGCTTGCCGCTGTCGCAATGGCGTAATTCACGAAATTCGAGATGACCGGTAATCTCAAGATGTTGATTCCTTGCTTCACCATTGGCGTGCAGCCAGCTTTGATATGCGGTAGGCCCATCAAACTGAGTGTCACGGATTTGGCAAATGGCGGATCAGGAGTGACTTGTAGGCGCAGCCTTACAGTCCCGATAAATTCGATCAGTTCCACGAAAACTGGAAGTGGAACACCAAATAAACCTTTAACACCGAGATAGAAGATCAACAGCATATGCATGTTTTCGGCTTTCGATGCGGATGACCTTCCACTGGGCTTTGCATGGTAGGCAAACGAGGCCTCCAGATTGTAAAATGCCCCCATTTCACTATCAGCAGAGGCCTCTTCCCCCGATCTCGTCTCCTCCGCATGTTTTTTATTGCTTTCTTTGAGGTCCTTCACATGAGAGTCTGGCAGTGCGCGTATACTAAGAACGCGAAGTGGGTTTGACCCCTGATCAATTTGCGCGACGCGGACATTCTCAATAAGTTTTGGGATTGAGCTTTGCATGATGTCCTCGATCGTATCGGCAACGGTTGAAAACGTCTCTGGATCGATGATGCTCCAAATCATGGATAGAAAACTATTGATCCATTCAGCTGACTCAGGAAGCAGGTTGGCGGTGGCCTAGATAAGAGTAATCAGTATGCTTCTCATGTTGTCTTGAATACCAGGTAATGACATACGGATTCCCCACGAAGCCTTTCGTTACTCCATTCATTTGCTCTTCCTTTCTGAATAAGATCCATCATCCATAGCCATACGGCAGATGTGATCCCAATTGTGAGGATCAGAAGGGTCTTCAGCGATGCTCCTCCCATTTTCCCGATGAAAAGGATTGCAAATGCACACCCTCCGCAAACCATGTAAGTTCTCTTTTCAAGCTGTACGAAAAAAGCCTCATATGTGACGGACGGTGTTGGATGGAAAAGCACGTTGGTCTTTTCGCCATGAATAGGTACGTCTGAGGTCGTCCCGGAAGCAATGGGGTCAGGAGGCGCGGTGACATCTTGATTTTCCTTGTATTCATCCATTGACTGATCCGGAGATGTTTGAACAGGCTGTGATTGTTTGTCAGAAACGATTGGTATATGGCAGGAGAATATCATGACAGACGTACGGTATCTTTGTTTAGATTTGCATTGGGTACCGATAACTACCACCAGCAGTCAGTACAACCGTCGACTGTAAGTGTCTTGAACTAGACCTTCAACCTACCGTCGGATCTTTCACAGCGTTCATGAACTCCTTATCAACATCGTCAATCTCGACGTCTCTTCCAGTTGTAGGGTCCGTGACCTTCTTGTAATGTCTGTGGGGTTTGATTTCAGGGTGTGACCTAGCCTCCCCTTCATCACCTTGTTGCTCTTGGGCGCCTGCACCGGACCCGCCTTGGTCCCGATTTCGATTCTCATCTTGCTTCGCTTGTTGATCCCTTTGTTGCTTTTCTTGTTCCTCACGTTGTTCCTTCTGTTCAAGATGCTGGTTTTCACGATCACGATTTTTGAGATGTTGAGCAATCTTGCCAACTTTTGGCACCGGATTTCTGGAAGACCAGTTCCCTCCTGGCGCATGTTGAGCCATAGTGATGAGTTGAGTCGATCTGACCGAGGAGCTTTGATTGAAGAACGGCTGCCAGCAAGCCGTCAATATGAGTTGTACTGGTTAAGGGTACTGAAAAGAGCCACCTGGGAAAGTCAAGTTGTTAGGGATCGCTTATGAATTTCAAGATCGATAGCACTAACAAGTTATTCCACGATTGCCGGTGGGTAAATCTGATCGGCACCTGTCCGTTCAATCTTCCCTATAGAGAAGCAGCATTGACCAGCAATATGGAAGAACGAGTGTTCACGACGGACAAAGGTATCACGTCTGCGAGGCTTATATAGACAGATGATACCGAGATAAAATTAGCCGGCGATGGTATGATGTTGTTAGGTTGCTTTCGTGTTGGAAGCGAGAAGATCCAGATATATTCGCCGGCAACTTGAATACTGGGCGATGCGATAGTTATGAGCAGCTTTGCGATGCTGCGTACTATTAGAGATCGATCAAGTTCCATGCGGAGCGTAGCGGACTCCCAAGTGGTATAGATCATTGATGATGTCACACACTTTCCGTGGCGTTCCTCCCGTGGTGGGATGCTAGGCTGATTGGCGCGACCGGCAATAAGGCTGATCTTTAGGTTTCGGCCAGGGACGTCGCTGCGTCGGGGGAAGCGAGGCATCGTAAACCATGATCCAACCCTGCGAAAAAAGAACTCACGTTAGCAGTGAAGCCCGATGGAAGAGAACCCACCGATAATTATATGGCCTTTGCAAGTCGATCAATGCTCATTTGCACCTAAAAGATGGGGGCTTGGCAGAATCAATCGTGAGAAATTCGAAGGACATGCTATTCAATATCAAAATTCCGAGGAGATCAACTCGGGTGACCTTGCCGGACAGTATAGTCGGAAGGGAACAGACGAGAAACCTCATGACAAGCAGTATATTACCAATGGAGGGATCAAAGAAGACATCATTTCGCTATCCAAGTTTGATGAACCGATTAGATTATTAAAACATAAGAAGAATACGCTGACTAGCTGTCAGGTGAAATAAGCAACGTCTGCTGTTGTTATATTCATGCCATCGCACTCCAATAACGCTTGGAATGGTAAAGAGGGAGGTTAGAAAAGTTTCAGGATGCTTAATGCGATCTGAGTTTGTCCAACAAGTGGTGGTGGGGCTTCTGGCTCTCATGGTACATCTCAATGATGCGGCCAACAACAGAGGGATCGGAAAGCTGGTGAGGTTAGTTAAGTGTACGGGTACAATTATGGAGGCTCGCAGATTCACTCACAGTCGAAATATCACCAAGGCTGTCTTCCTCTCCAGACAAGATCTTGCGGAGGATGCGCCTCATGATCTTGCCACTCCGGGTCTTGGGAAGATCGTCGACGACGTACACGGCTTTGGGAGAAGCGAAGGGGCCAATCGATTTCCGGACTTGCAAGACCAATTCCTTCCTGATCCTGTCAATGTCCTCCTGTGTTTCTAGCTGAGTTGGGCCATCTGCCTTCAGTGCGACGAACGCGTTGACAGACTGGCCAGTCAACTCGTCGTTCACACCAACGACGGCAGCTTCAGCAACGTTGGGGTTCTCGATAAGAGCCGCCTCAATTTCGGCAGTAGAAAGACGATGTCCCGAGACGTTGACGACATCGTCGACACGACCGCGGATCCAGTAGTAGCCGTCGGAGTCACGAGCAGCACCATCACCGGTGAACTAGATAGAAAATGAGGTTAATGAGTTTACGTCCAAAGCATATGATCGGGAGAATGACGATCGCAGAAACATACGTAGTAGCCCTTATAAACGTTCAAGTACGTGTCCATATACCTCTTGTGAGCACCCCACACGGTTCTAGCCATGCTTGGCCAAGGCTGCTTGAACGCCAAGACACCCTCGACATCATTGCCCTCGAGCTCTTCACCGGAGACGGGATCGATGATAGCAGGCTCAATTCCAAAGAAGGGGAGAGTTGCGGAACCGGGCTTGGTTGGTGTGATGCCGCCGAGAGGTGTAATGACGTGGGCACCGGTCTCAGTTTGCCAGTAGGTCTGCCGACGATGACATTAGCGTGTTGTTCTGTAAAGATGAATATGATTATACTCAATAGGCAAAACTCACGTCAACAATATGTGCTCTTCCTCTTCCAACAACTTCATGGTACCATGTCCAAATTTCCGGAGCGATGGGCTCACCGACAGATCCCAAAACACGCAAATGCTCCATTTTATGGTGAATATGCTCGTTGCCAGCTCGTTTTAACAACCTCAGAGCTGTTGGAGCAACGTAAAATTGTGTGACATTATATTTGTCGATTATGTCCCAGTAGCGCGAAAAGTTAGGATAAGCAGGAGTACTTTCGAAGACGACCGTTGTGCATCCAAGCATCAATGGTGCGTAAACGACGTAGGTGTGACCCGTAATCCAACCGACATCACCACCACAGAAGAATGTGTCTTCTGGATGGATATCGAAGACGTATTTGCCTGTAGCAGCAGCGCCTAGAAGGTAACCTGCTGTACTGTGCATCATACCCTTTGGCTTACCCGTAGAGCCAGAAGTGTAGAGGAGGAAAAGAGGATCTTCAGAATCCATCGGCTCAGGAGGGAAGTAAGCAGGGTAGCTGTCGACCTCATCTTGCCACCAGAAATCACGGCCCTCTACGAAAGGAACTTCGTTGCCGGTTCTCTTGTAGACGAGAACAGTAGAAACAAGACCCTCGGGGGTGGTAACCAATGCATCATCAACAATCTTCTTCGTGCTGATGGTCTTACCGCCACGCTTGCCTTCATCGGTAGTGAGGACAACCTTGGAGTTAGAGCCGACGATACGGTCCCGTAGAGAGCCCGCAGAGAAGCCTGCAAAGACGACGCTGTGTACAGCACCTATGCGCGCACAGGCCATCAAAGCGACAACGGCTTCAGGGATCATGGGGAGGTATATTGTCACGACGTCGCCCTTGCGCACGCCGTGGCTTTTCAACACCCAGGCGAGCTTCGAGACATCGCGCATGAGGTCTCCGTAAGTGATGGTGCGACCCTCGTTTGGCTCGTCGGCCTCGTAGATAATGGCCACCTTGTCGGGATTTTTCAGAGCGTGTCGGTCAACGCAATTGACGGAGGCATTGAGCTTGCCACCGAGGAACCAGGCGTTGTCGCCATACTCGAATCCGCCGGTGTGTGTAGTGTGGAAGTCACGCTCGAAGTGCAGAAGCTGGCGGGCCATCTTGGCCCAGAAATCGTCAGGGCGGGTGATGGACTCCTCATAGAGGCGTCTGTACTCGCCCATACCGGCGAGATGGGTGTGCTTGGGATGTCTGTCGAAAAACTCGCGGGGCACATGGAAGGAGTCGACCCCCTGGGCCTCAGCGACCTGGTTGGCAAGCATCGTCAGTTCTGCGTCCGTTTTGCTCCTCTTCCTCTTCTTCCTCTTCCTCTCGCAACTTGAAGGGGTATGGTTATGTGGTTGCTCGAGTTATGATATGCGCTGGCGCAACGGCGGTGGTCTTGGTTGCGATAACGGCGGCCGATGCTCGTTGCGCATATACGGCGAATAAAAAAAAATTCCTATAGAGGGAGAAATATGGGACAAGAACAGGGGCACTCACCGTCGCATTAACGCGCTCGTCACTCATATTGAATCGCAGATAACCAAAAGTTGTTTATAGATGCTCGAGAAAGAATGCGCTGAATACTTGAACTGGTATACTGAACTCCCAGCTTTCGATATGCGAAGGAGAAGTCTGGCAAGATAGAAGGGGGACGGGGGGGGTGGTGAGGTGAGTCAATCAGTCAAGACACGAGAACCACGGAGCTGACAAGTCTCAACAAGGGATAAGGGAAAGAGGACCAAGAGTGATAAGATGGAGACAAGGAGAGGCGGGAACAGGATTTCACAACAGAAAGTGGGAAGAAGCTCCCATATGTAGTTGTATGGGCAGGCAGAGAGTCGCAGGACTGGGCCAGATGGATGGGACGAGGTGCACCTAATCTTGTCAGGGTCCTTCTCTGCGCATGCATTCTCCTCCTGTTTCTTTGACTAATCCAATATCTACTCGGTCCATTCGCTTCTTGCTCGGCAGGACGGACGGCGAAATGAAGAAGGGCAAAGCACGAACATGCTGGAGTCGTGGGCCATTAGGAGACAGGAGGCGAATGGGGAGGGAGGGGGGTTCAGCACACTGGCTAACTGGCCAGCGCGATAATGAGAGAGGGGCGACACTACGTTGAGTCTACGTTGGAACCCCTTCGGCCATTGCAGCAATATGGCATGTCGCGATGGGATTCGAGCAGAAGACTCAAGGCGAGATTAGCGTGGGGAATACATACTGCAACCAAGCAGATCACGGCAGGGATCATCACGCACTCTATCCAATCCAATTTCTCGGGTCATCCTCATCGTGTGCGACTCTTGCCATGCATCGTCAACGCCTGGTTCACTCTTTTCTTAATCCCCCAAGTGCTGGCCGGTAGGTCTGCTGCTCGTCTTGCTCTCTCTAAACAGGCAGCCTTTTGCGATTTAGCGATTACATACTCTACTGTACTCTCTGTCTGGCATGATGTGAGTTGAATCCCTGGTTCACCAGGGGTGTGCTTGTTCGTACACTTGGCCATTTCACCGTGGTTGACATATAGACAAGACGGTGATCTTGCAGCGGCTTGCACACCACACTGTTCAGCGAAGCGGTTTAGACTAGCGCTTGGACATCCCAGATGAAGGAAGGTTCAATATATTCTCCCCGAGGGGCAAGCCGACGTTGCAAAGTGGAGCAAGAGAATACTTTGTACATGCAGTCTATACATTACGGGCAAGACTGGCACTTCTGCCGGAGAGAAGACAAGTTGATTTGGATAATGTGATGCGTTCGGTGAGTCGCAATGCAATGTCTTGTCTATGAAGGTTTCTTTGGATGAAGGAGGCCTATGAACTGCATTGACAGACCGTCCTCTCGAGCCGCTTGAGATCGTCAGTACCATGTTCTCTGGAATGGTTCCATATGCCATTGAGGAGCTCGTGATATTGGGTTGACGTCTCACAAGGGCGTAGCGCACGCTTCCCTACCTAACGTACCCTGTGGCCCGCTTGTGGCTACGGGAGGACCTAACTACCAAGCCTCAACCGTTCTCTACAATCCACTCAGGCTACGTCCGGTTGAGAACGAGGTCCAGTCACTTGCAATTTATTTCTCTGCTGACTTCCTTGTGAATTTCTCAATTCCTCTTTTGTCCCATGAGTCCTACGCCTACGCCTACGCCTTGTGAGCCAGGCGGATCGACTTGGCAAGCTTACGCTGAGTTCTTGTCGTGCACCTGAAGGTGGCACAGGCCAAAGGCTCTATTCTCAGCACTCAACAAAGTTCTGTCTTCCAGTGGATAATGAAAACGGCTCCGCCGCCGGTCCGAATGTCGCAGCTGCTTCTGCGAACAGGAACGGCAGAGACAGGCAAGGCAACCTCTGTTTCACCCGGTAGACCGGTAATGCATGCTACATATGCTCATCGTGAGGAGTCAAAAAAAAAAAAAAAAAAATACTGGAACATCTTTGTTTATAGAAAATAACTACCAACTACGGAGAATGAAGTTGGCGCAATACACGCAGGAGGAAATTCACGAGGGACTTCTATGAAGTCATTTCTTAGCCTCCCTCCTCATGATCATCAATTGTTTGTTGCCGGCGTCAGATAAACCACCGCTGCCCTAAATACAGTCAAATAGGAGTCAGGGGGACAACATAAACATCGGAGGGTCCAACTTATGTTTTGGCTCTACGAATATCCAGCTATGGCGACTTTGAGGATTCCTCTTGTGATTCCTCTTGTTTTCTAATCATCAGGACATGGTACAACCAGGAGGCAATACTGCAAAGTCTATGCTAAAGCATCGCGACCACAAGACTATGGCCATCTTGCACCGGCAAACGCCGATACTGCATGTTCATCTATTTCTCGAGGCAATGAACTCGCGCAGACATAAAGGCATGGCCCGAGACAAAGCTATACATTGAAGCATTATCGTCAAGGACTATACCACTCATTTGATACAACTTATCATCATGTCTCCACGAGGTTCTTACGTCAGGAAGGAAGGGCCAGCGACAAGGTCGCCTGTATACAAGCCTTATGTCCAGAGAGTCATGGACGAAATCCATGATGCTCGATGTGCGCGCCTAGGTTCAGATACTCACAAGCGGGTATCAGTGCAGGCGCATTCACAACCGAAAGCGTGGAATGGCCTATTAGTGACGGTAAGCTAATTTAGAGGACTCGTTAGCATCTAGCAGAAGCTGATTTTGATTTATATAGACAATCTATGGTGGTATTGCTATCGCTGTTGGAGAAAACAATGACTTGATCATATCATTTGGTGTCAGAGATGCGACCTACTTCCTCGACTTCAGTGTCCATCGCTACTCAGCATCTGAGGATGAAAGATCCATCACAGATGCCCTTTTGGCTCTACCCCTGGCCTACGAAATCAATCACTCTGAGAAGTTTCTCGGTATAACCGTACCCGAGGATCTGACAAAACGATGTCCTCAGTTATGTTCCCGTCTCTGGACTGAACTGGATATCGTTCCTCTGGTTATCCAGGGCCATGAAGGGGTGCATAACGCATATTGGGATCAGAAAAAGGGCGCCTCTAGCAGGACTATTGACGAACTGGCAGATTCAATGTCTCGACGATGTATATCGTAAGTCTGTCTCTAATGCCTGTAGTGTTATAATGACTAATTCCTTTCTCAAAAGCTTCTTCAACCCGAACAAGGAGCCCTATCTCCAGGTTGGCTTCAGGGGTGATGTCGATGTTGACTGCGGATCGCACGCTGTTATTGCAAGTCTCGCGGACTACCATGAGACTGTCAAGAGCCCGACCTGGAATGCCGTCCTGAAGTTCGCGGAGAGGGCAAAGCAGCAAAATCTGAAAATTGCTTTCTTCAGTGCTACCCCACAAGGTGGTGGTGTTGCCTTGATGCGGCATGCCCTAGTTCGTTTTCTAAGGCTTCTGGATGTCGATATCACTTGGTGAGTCAATTCCCCTTTCCATTATTCTCTCTTCAGAGCTGCAGGTGCTAAACCATTTTAGGTACGTCCCACGCCCGAGTCCAGAGGTTTTCCGCATCACAAAGACCAATCACAACATCCTTCAGGGGGTTGCCCGACCTGAGGAGCGTCTGAGTAAAGAGGGCATGAGGGCATTGAGAGAATGGTGTCAAAGAAATGCGGAGAGATATTGGCTCAATTCAGGAGGCCCTCTTGCGCGTCCCGAAAACGGTGGTGCCGATGTGATCATCATAGACGACCCTCAGATGCCTGCGTTGATCCCCATCATCAAAGATATGACACCAGATAGACCTGTTATCTATCGGAGTCATATTCAAATAAGGAGTGATCTCATTGACATAGAGGGCAGCCCGCAAGCAGAAGTATGGGACTTTTTGTGGAAAGACATTCAAAGAGCAGACGTTTTCCTTAGTCATCCGGTTGAGATATTCGTGCCGAATAATGTACCCAAAAACAAAGTAGGGTACCTGCCAGCAACAACTGACTGGTTCGTTAAATCCTCAAGTCCTCTAGTACCTGGCTTTGGCTAACTCCATATAGGTTGGATGGTCTAAATAAATTTATGGATGAAAGAGTGACCGCCTTTTACGGCAACCTTTTCAATTCTCATTGCAAGGCTGTATCAATGGTCACAATCGACTATCCCACAGATGAGTACATTATTCAAGTCGCTCGCTTTGACCCATCGAAAGGCATTTTCGACGTTCTTCACTCATACGCCAAATTTATTGACTTGCTCCATGAAAAAGCACCACATGTGACGCCACCTAAGCTGTTGATCTGTGGACATGGATCCATTGACGACCCTGATGGTGCAATCGTGTACAATTCAGTCATGGATTATCTGGACAATGACCTTCGCAGTCTCAAACAGTCCGTCTGTGCCATGAGGGTCCCATCGTCAGACCAAATTCTCAACACCCTTATGTCGAGAGCCAAAGTTGCCCTCCAACTCTCAACGCGTGAGGGCTTTGAGATCAAGGTCTCTGAAGCCCTTCATCATGGCAAGCCAGTCATAGCATCGCTGGCCGGTGGCATTCCGTTGCAAGTCAAGGATAAGCAAAACGGCTTCCTCGTGGAAGTTGGCGACACTGATGCTGTCGCACAGCATCTATTTGAGTTATGGACGGATAAGGACCTGTATGAGAGAATGAGTGCTTGTGCTTTAACAAGCGTCAGCGATGAGTTGTCTACGGTAGGAAATGCGTTGTCTTGGCTTTATCTTGCTACTGTTTTAGCAGAGAAGAAACAGCTGCAGCCGAACGGTGCATGGATCAATGACCTTGCGAGGGAAGCTGCTGGAGAACCTTATCGCAAGGATGAGTCTAGAGTCCCCCGTGATATCTTCATGGGTTTCGTTGACACGAAGTAATTAGTGGTTGCCTCCATAGATTTATATCTCCCTCAATGCTGAACACATTCTGTTTGTTGGAGTATAAGGGTGTTCGTGATGATTGTATTGGCCAAATATCAGGCCCATGAGCAAGCACAGTGAGAGGTGGGCAGTAAGGGTGAAATTGTGACGCACGGAGGTTGCTCACGATATTGCTACGTAGTAGGTATAACATTATGGCGAATAAGAATGAAGATTATAACATCTACTGTTGTGCCTAGGGGGGAATTTGAACTCTAAGCATATGCGAATCATGATGCTGTCGGAATTATTTGTGTGTCCGTGTTTGATACCGCTCCTTCCTTCTCACATTCTTTGTGGATTCAGAATCCGGCCCTTGAGTTTGATTTATACTTTGTCTTGA
Organism: Ascosphaera apis ARSEF 7405; assembly: GCA_001636715.1. Lineage (NCBI taxonomy): Eukaryota > Fungi > Ascomycota > Eurotiomycetes > Onygenales > Ascosphaeraceae > Ascosphaera > Ascosphaera apis. The sequence continues at coordinate 88,144 of AZGZ01000003.1, read as the reverse complement.
AGCCCTCCACTGCCGTTCGTCTTCCTCAATGGCATCCTCCGCCTTGCCTTGATTGCCCCTGGAGAAATACATTATCCCTTCTTCACCCCTGACACTTGCCCCTGTCACTACCACATGTCGTACGCTTGAGCCAGGAACCTCAAACATTGCATTCGACAAAAGGTTCTCCATAGTTGTGCGCAACGATCTAGCCCCAGTGTCAGCACTATGCTTCAATGCTCTTGATGCGATAGCATGGAGAGCGGGAACTGTAAAATACAGTGATACATCGCTCAAAGCAAATAGGGAGGTATATTCTTTGACGAGGCTATTTCTGGGTTCCGTCAGGATACGCAGCAGGAGAGAATGCGAAAGAGGCGAAAGGGCAGCAGTGACAGGTATGCGTCCAATAAGCTCTGGTATCATTCCATATGTCTGTAAGTCTGTGGGGGTCACAAGGTCCAAGGGATTGAAGTATGTGGTTTCTCTTAAATGATCAGAGTCGGGGGTATCTGAAGAAGACGCGGACTCGTCGCTTGTCGTGAAAAAAGGAAGGTGTTCTCTGTACAGTTGTTCCTCTTCTGAGCCGGGCAATATGGGCATCAATCCTCCGACATTTTCATCTTCAATTATTGATGCCTTCCTGGAATTATTTTCATCCTTCCCAGGAGAGTACTGGCCAAAGCCAGAGTTCGATCTTTTGCGAATCGGTTGCCCGAAGCCCATAGACCCCTTTGATAATCGATCCATGACATGCTTTTCTAGTCCAACGAAAGCTCCAGATATAATAAATAGAATATTGTCTGTCCGTACATTGTAGGTCTCGGCTTTATTGGTGAGTGCTTGCCCTGAAGGCGCACCTGGAGGTCTTGGGTCGCCATGCCTTTGATGGGGATGAAGTATAGTGCCACTCGGAGGAGGAGGTGGAGTCGGTGCGCTTTTCTCTGGCTTGGCCTGTATCTGCACCGTTGTACCTTCTATAATTTTCAGGAGTGCTTGTTGTACTCCTTCTCCGCCAACATCTTTTTGTCCTCCGCCCGAGCCGTGACCCCCCATGCTGCGAGTGGCAGCAAGCTTGTCCAACTCATCAAGAACAATTATACCTCGCTCTGCAGCTTCAACGTCATAGTTCGCAGCCGATAGCAGTCTTGCAACACACGTTTCGACATCTTCGCCGATATAGCCTGCTTGTGTAAAAGGGGTGCAGTCGGAAATTGAAAATGGTACGGAAAGGATGTTGGCAAGTGTCTTGGCCATAAGTGTCTTCCCCACGCCTGATGGCCCAAAAAGCAAGATATTTGACTTAGAGATCAGTGGAACATCATCATCTCCAAAATCCTCAAAGCCAATGCGATCTATCCGAGGATTCCCTGAGTGGTAATCCCCAGATATCAAGGGGTCATGCACGGCATCTGGCAGAATGTCAGCTATACTCGCAAATTAAACATGCCATACGAGATCCAAATACCTTCATCGGGCCTGAGATATCTTTCCCTTACTATTTCACGCTCCCGTGCCAACCACTTCTCCTCTAGCTGCTTCTCTTTTCTCTCCACCTCATTGATGCGCTGGTAATGATTGAAGACTGCAACGCTAAGGACTTTCTTCGCACGCTCCTGTCCAACAACAAACTCATCGAGCTGCTTCTTCAAATATCGCGGCGTGATCTTTGGTATATATTGATTATTCTGTGTCTCCCCACGAGACAATGAATTGCCTTGGTTATCTTGGTCGTCTAGTGCAGGGCTTTTTGCTCTCCCTAGAGGGCCGCGAGTGGCCGCGAGTGGAGTATATGTAGAGGTATATGAGCCATTGAAGTCCGGATTTTTGCACGATAAAGTCAATTGAGAAAAGTTTCTTTGAAGTAAAAGCGTGCGGCAGCATCGATTTGCTCGAGATAGCAAGAGGCCTGGTGAACAGCTGACTGCTAGCGTTCGTCTCTGTGAGCTATTGCTCAAACGATAATGTTTCCGTACAAGCTTCTCCCTCAATAGACGAGAACCATACTGCTTCCCGAAAGCAAGCATAGCTGCGACCTGGCTGTAGACTGACGCTTTATAGGCCCACGATGACAAACAGGTGTTTCAATGCTGGACGTAGGCTGTAGCCAGTAGCTGGTTCATACGTCTTTGCATGAACCTGAATTTGACCAGCAATTCAAACAAGTCCCGGAGTAGACACAACATCCACTTGAGCGAGGCAAGAGCTTGCTACAGGTAGCATTGCCATTCACCGTCAGCACTACTATCACCGCTGCCACGTCTCCATCGCCTCATAAGTGGGTGTCTGCTTGATATCATCTTCAGTTTCATGGTGACCGACAAGCCAGACGGTTGCGTGGGTCGTTATCGCCGGCTAATCCTCGGCACTGTGCAAAGGACCCCCACAAATCTGATAAGATGGTAGATTGATAAGATAAGATAAGATCCGAATGTTTCTACAATATGGGATGATCGACCTCCACTCAACTCGTCACCTCACCACCTCACCACTACCACGGCTCATCTGCCTCACCTTGTCATCATTAACCTCATCTTCATCATGATGCACCACTCTATACATACGGGTACTGGTAGTGCCTCCCGTGTACCTCTGCACTGACTCGTACGCTGCACAAGCAAAAGCTCTGGAAGCCTGGCGTCAAATCATACTTACATACCAGGCACAGGCACTTCGCCTGAACAAGATTGAGGCCCTCGTACAGCGTCTCGTACTGTTGGGACCTCACCCCTCTTGTCTGAGGTACCGTTGCGTATGTGCTCGCGGCCAGACCATATGTGCTGGCTGTACCCGTACTATGTACGGCTTACCGTGGTGCGACCTGTTGAGTGAATGATCGGCTGGATGGATGCCCATACCATCGCTTGACAGCACGCCGGCCAAAAACCCAATCCAATCGATGGCGATCAGGCCGGCTTTGTTGTGCTTTATGTTCTGTTCATGCTCTTAAGGCAGTCTTCCCCCTTCTTACTGGTAGTATCCCGCGGTGGGGCCTCATCAAGACGGTCTCTACTCTCTTTCTTCATCATCTTTTTGGATTTGCATGGAAGCAGCATGAATCTGGTCCTGGCCCTCAACGTACATATAATCATCAATTGACTTCCCTCTGCCCCCCTTCCCCTCCCGCCGGCCGCGGGGATATTATTCTACGTCAATCCGCTGTTTCTGGCTCGCCTCGTATCTCTCCCGAAAGGCATTGATAAGAAACTATCAGTTCTCTCCTGATCAACAGTTTCATATAAGACAGATGGATCAAGTTGGTCTTCACAACTTTTTCTCAATCTTTTCTTTCTGGCTGTTTTTACCGTGGAGGATCATAGTTCGCTTTTTTGGGCTGCCGTTCCGTTCTGCCTCGCATCCCCCGCTTCCCCACCAGAAACCACATTTGCCCGACACTAACTGTAATCCGTCTCCATTTGATCTCCACCACCCACCTTTGACGGCATCAGACGAGAAAGAACCGCAGGTGTCAGTGATTGAATTGTCTGCCCGAGAAGAAGAAGAAGAGCCCGTCATGAAGAACGCTGAGGTTACGAAGAATTTGGAGGAGCCAAAGGAGGAGAAGAAGGAGGAGGAAATCCCTGAAGGGTGCGGGGTCATCCAGAAAGACCCTTGGCTGGCACCTTTCAAGGACGAGATCAAGCGCAGATATGACTACACCAAAACTTGGATCAAGCAAATTGAAGAGACTGAAGGTGGCCTGGAGAAGTTCAGCAAGGTATGTGGCCGACAAGTCCTGCTTCAATCGGTCAGCACCTACTAATTGAGATTCTAGGGGTATGAGAAATTCGGTTTCAACGTCGCAGATAATGGTGACATCCATTACCGCGAGTGGGCTCCAAATGCTGTAGAGGCTGCCCTCGTTGGTGATTTTAGTACGTGTTTTGTCTCAATTCTACATACGAGCTCTTTGGTCACTAATTTTGCGATTAAGATGAATGGAATAATACTGCCAATCCCATGAAGAAGAATGACTTCGGTGTCTGGGAGATCGTTGTCCCTGCCAAAAACGGGCAGACGGCCATCCCCCACGACTCGAAGGTTAAGGTAAATGAGTCAATACTCCTGCCTATGAACTTCCTATACAAACTACTAACGCAATGAGCAGATTTGTTTGACCCTTCCCAGTGGTGAGAAAATCTATCGCATCCCAGCATGGATTACTCGTGCTACACAAGATCTGAGTGTCTCTCCCGTTTACGATGCTCGCTTTTGGAACCCACCCAAATCCGAACGCTATGTTCGCAAGAATGCACGTCCAAGTCGACCAGCGAGTCTCAGGATCTATGAGGCCCATGTTGGTATTTCAAGTCCCGAGCAGAAAGTCGCTACCTACAAGAATTTCACCCAGAATATGCTGCCCCGCATTGCGTGGTTGGGCTACAATGCCATCCAACTGATGGCTATCATGGAGCACGCGTACTATGCTAGCTTTGGGTACCAGGTCAACAATTTCTTCGCTGCATCTTCGAGATACGGTACTCCGGAGGATCTTAAGGAATTGATTGACACTGCTCACGGTCTAGGAATCGTCGTTCTTCTGGATGTTGTTCATTCACATGCCTCCAAAAACAGTGAGGATGGACTCAACATGTTCGACGGCAGTGACCATCTTTACTTCCATGCCGGTGGAAAAGGATACCACGAACTTTGGGACTCAAGACTGTTCAATTACGGGCACCACGAAGTCCTGAGGTTCTTATTGAGCAACCTCAGGTTTTGGATCGAAGAATATGGATTTGATGGCTTCAGATTCGACGGTGTGACAAGTATGCTATACACACACCATGGCATTGGAACGTGAGTAGCGTCGATCCCATCCCCTTGTGAATTTCAATGTCTAACGTATTATTTAAAAGCGGCTTCTCTGGTGGTTATCATGAATATTACGGCCCATCTGTCGACCAGGAGAGTGTTGCCTATCTCTCGCTCGCCAATCACATGCTTCACCAGCTTTACCCGGAAATAATAACTGTTGCCGAGGATGTCAGCGGCATGCCCGCACTCTGCTTGCCCTATGACATCGGTGGCGTTGGCTTCGACTACCGTCTCGCCATGGCTGTCCCTGATCTATACATCAAGATGCTCAAGGAGCAGAAGGATGAAGACTGGGATATTGGTACCGTCGTTCACACTTTGACAAATAGACGATATGGCGAGTTGACAATCGCCTACGCTGAAAGCCACGACCAAGCGTAAGCCAATCCTCACCCATGATGGAAAGAACTATAACAGCTAATAAACTTACTAGGCTTGTCGGTGATAAAACCCTAATGATGTGGCTCTGTGACGCAGAGCTCTACACCAATATGTCTATACTCTCACCATTCACTCCTGTCATCGAGCGTGGTATGTCACTCCATAAGATGCTTCGCCTCATCACTCATGGTCTTGGTGGTGAAGCCTACCTGAACTTTGAGGGTAATGAGTTCGGCCATCCTGAGTGGCTCGACTTCCCTCGTGCTGGCAATGGTGCCAGCTTCCTGTATGCTCGACGTCAACTTAACCTGACCGATGATAAGCTCCTCCGGTACGGACAGCTGAACCTGTTTGACCATGCCTTGCAGCACCTTGAGATGAAGTATGGCTGGCTCAATCGTGACAAGCATGATAACGGGTATGTCTCTCGCAAGCACGAGGGCGACAAAGTCGTTGTCTTTGAGAGGGCCGGATTGCTATTTGTCTTCAATTTCCACCCAACAAAATCATTCCCCGACTACAAGATTGGAGTCAACACACCAGGCACCTACAGAATTGTGCTAGACACAGACTCGAAGGAGTTTGGTGGAATGGAGAGGAATGATAAGAGTACTAGATACTTCAGCCATAAGGAAGAGTTCGACTATGACGGCCGTGCCAATTCTTTGATGGTGTATATTCCTTGCCGTACAGGATTTGTCTTTGCTCTTGAGGAGACGCTCTAGGACACACAAGCTTCACAGCAAATTTGTCTGATAGCGGCGCAATAATGATGGCAACCCTTTTTTGAACATATATCGCAATTATCTCAGTTTAAATATGCATTGTTGAAAGCAAAGCTCATTGGAAAAAAATTTCATTATATTTCATATAGCGAACATGTACCTGGAATCTGCCAATCAAAGAGAAACTTGGCGACAATCAATCGAATCGTTCGTGTCGTAAGCGACTATCTCAGCTTAATCATTGAAATAAAACCTTCCGCGGAAGTGTGAATATGAGCATCTCGGCAAAGAGCTCGACAACTTGCATGATGGCGAAGATGCAGAGCATCGTGAAGGACGCATTGGCTTCGTAGCACAGCTGATGTGTATTGGGCAGGATGTAATCCATAGTTCCGTTGGGTGGTTTTATGACCGTAGTGCTGTTAGCCAACAGGAAACCACCGCAATTGGAATCCAAGGAGAGCCGCTGTCCAGAACGTAGCTTGGGAGCAGGAGCTTTAGCCCACACAACTGTAGCAGCCATTGACACGCCGAATCCAATGAAATAATTCACCATGTTCAATTTGAAAACATGGTGAGCGATACGGGCCTATCACGTCTTTTGTAAGTGAATTGGTCAAACGTCGATGCATTTAAGGAGAAACAAAGTACCTGGCTGCCATACCTGTTCACGAGGAGACACAAAATAATCACTCACACCCATTCTCCGTCTCCGCCACCATGTCACAATTCCCTTCATCATTGATGGAAGTAAGAACGGCGCAATCTGAACAAATGCACCGACAACAGCAGCGGAAATCGCCATATCAGGCTTGCGCTTCTTGTCCAAGTTCAAATGCAGATGTATCCCAAGCCCTAGCAGCACAAAGGCTATCATGATTGCCACGATGCTAATCCACCAGTAAACCATCTCTCCTAATCGCATGAGGTGTGTACGAGGGTCGTCTGGATCCCGTCGCACGACGGCCAGAAAGGCCGACACCCAACTCTCAAACATTGTGATCGGATTTTGGCGATATTGAGGCAATCAAGGAACGTGAAAGTGCAGTCAATGAGAGGGAAAAAACAAATGTTATTCTGTATACTAACCTGAGAGTTGATATATGTATGGATGTATATATATATATATATGAAAGGAACCATCTTTCGTCTCAAAAGTCCTGTTCCGTTTTAATGAAAAGGAACAGTTTACGCGGAGGCCGCGTTGTTTTGAGTTGGACTGCTCAGACCTGCTCATGAGGTGTAGCCTCACGACGGTCAATCGACAAATGAGACGTGCACTTGAAATGAAGTGACACAAGCGACAAACCTGAAGCTAACCCCTTAACTCTAGTGTTTTTGCTAGCTTTGCTTGACAAACAACATATCATCCGGGATCTCTCACGTAATAATATACCGAAGTCACCCATACCAACCCCTGTTTGCACTCCCATCACTCAGTCATTCTCTTCGCTTGTGGCCTGATTACCAGTAAACAGCAGCCGTTGCGAATAAATGATATTCCATGGCTTCCCAAAAGGTGAGAATGCAGATGACGATAGATGTCCACTTTGAATCTGCACAAAGTGAATACGGACCCTGGAGTGAAAGCACCGAACCGTCTGAATTGCTCTTCGAGGGTAATATTTGGCATGACGACAAGTCAAGCTGCGCCCCAGACTTGAGGCGTGGGGGAGGAAGTGCGCTGTTTAGTCCAAGGGCAACCAAGCAAGCAATAAGGCTTAGCAGATGAAAAGTTCCCGCGCAGTATCGTATGACTTTTACACTGTCATACTAAATTATCCAAGTCAGCTCCCCGACCGACCTCCTGCCCGGACAACCGACAATGCACAAAACTCACCATGTCTGCTTCGTCAAAGAATGCGTGTAGAAGGGCCGTGATACACGGTATAATGACCGAGGCGGCGACCATGACTGTCGCGGCAATATTGGAGTCCATTCTACCCCTGTCCCGGAAAAGTAAGGAGTCATGAATCTCGTAGCCCATGGTTATCAGTGCCGTCAACATGACGAGAACTCGTGGGATGAAGCAAAGAAATGCCCGTCGGAGGTGCTTCTGAGCCTTGGTGAGCTTAGGTTTTTCGGGTTCTTTGTACTCAGTCGCTCGCGCAAGAGCGCTAAAGGCGCGAGGAAATAAACTGCCTGCCATTGAATTTGGTATGTCTGGAAATTCTAAGAAAGGATGATAGATTTGGAGACTTGATGATGCATCAAATTGAAGCCAAAGTAATCTCTGAGCAAGCTATATATATACCCTTACGAGGATAAACTTGGAGATGTACAAGTGAGTGTGCATAGGGATCACTTGTAGTCTCAAGATTTTCATCGCTTGCCTTGAGGTGAAGATTGTGTAGTTCGGTCATTATGATCACTGTTGCACTTAAACAACCGTGACAAACCATGATGTCTGAAGATGTTGCTTCCATATTTGTTAGTGAATTGTTCTTCCTCGAGTCAATATACCACTGCGGTTTGCGGTGTCATTCCCAAGCGATGAACAGTAACTCAGTAGTAATGTCACAGCTCTGCTGGTGGAATGGCAAGGGTCACACAAGATCTCAAGGAACGCAAGTAATTAGATTCAGACATTGGCAGTTGAGCTCCAAGACGCTTGATTTTGAGAGCATCCGTGCACGGATTGACGAACAAAAGAAGTCTGCAAAAGCTTCTGTGAGCAGTTCGTTCTGAATCTTGTGTCCACGCATTGCACCACTTGGGCTTCTGCACTGACATCCAAGCAATCTTTGCGAGCAACAACTCTGTAGATGCAGAGAGACGAAGAAACTGTTTGAAACTTCTTTGACATTTTCGAGCGTCTTGCTCCAATGAATTAACATGTTTGGCCTCGTAAATGATAAGGTCATTGACCAGGAAATCGCCGTCTAGGTATGTGAAAGAAACCACGAGCTCACAAAACAATGGCTATGAGCCCCTTGCTCCGTACATGAAAAGTGATCCATTAGGAGTCGCTCTCTTTCATAACATATCAGCACGAAGCTGATACTGCGGGTGCTCAACTTAAGTGTAAAGCGCCAATGACCTGCCCCGCGCGACTGAGCATTATCTGCTAGATTGGGAGCTTAGCTCACCGCACTCATCCTTGATTGTGCCATTGACTGGTCAGGTTAGTCTTGGACATTGCCGTGGATGAGTATGTGGTGAAGTGACGTCCAGAGAGATCGCGTCGAGTTTGGAGTCTTTGAGACGCGCTGTAAAGGCGCTGGTGTATTATAAATTACATATATTACCAATAAATTACAATTTGTCCCGTATATAAAGCTGCTACATCATGTATGGTACT
>AZGZ01000003.1:49686-71495 GCA_001636715.1 Ascosphaera apis ARSEF 7405 | reverse complement strand
ATTGACTCAAAATCTGTATGTATTTATACCTTTTTCCAGCACTTGAGTTCTTTACTAATACGCAAAATCAGGTCAATTGGAAAGACATTGCCGAGAAGAATGGCATGCGTGATGGCACCGCAGCTTACAAGCGTTTCTGGTCAATGATGAATTGAAGTCGAGGGCGAAGTTGGAGGAGCCGCAGCAGCAGTTAAGAAGAGCAAAGTCATCAAGAGCCAGCCTAAGAAAAAGCCAGCTGCAAATAGGAGTCCAAGGAAGAAGACCAAGAAGGAGGAAGATGAAGAGGACGATGATGATGATGATGACCTGGAGGAGGAGATGGTTCTACACGATGACGACGACGAGGATGATGGCCTTCTTGATTCCGATGATGAGAGTGTGAAGAAAGAGGAGGAGGAAGAAGAAGAGTAAATTGGATGAATCCTTTTCTTCTTTGGACTTGTTAATAACAGCTTGAATACCATCATATTCGATTCAATAATTAAAAACAGTGATCAATTCTTCATCTTCATGTCTCTCATAAGCCTCCTTTTAGACGGTGTCAATTCCACCACATCATCATCAGTGTCATCATCATTATCAATCACCGTCTTCGCCTTCCGCTTGGAACTCTTTGGCGTGTCTGCATTCTTGACGCTGCTTGATTTTGCAGGGCTATCGAGAGGAGTTCCTCCCTCGACATTAACACAATTAAGGTGCAAATTGTGAGTCCTTTTGAGAACGCTGATGCGATTCATGACGCTTCTGGCGTTTTGATACCCCAGTGCAGCTGCAACAGCAGAAACATCCACCTGAGAGAGAGGTCAGCACTTCTGAGGGTTAAGTAATGATGAATTATATGGGCAACCTTTGCTGGAGTTGTAAGATGCTTGAGACACTCCATCATGAAGACGGCATCATCTGTCTTCGGGGCAGGTTTAGTAGGAGAAGGCATTGTACAGTGATTGCCAACGAAACGCTCGTTATAGCTGTGATATTGCTCGTAACTCTGCTTTGAAATTATCAAGATGATGCAGAATACAGATATATTAAGAGCGAAATCAAACATATAAAAGAAATATTCCAGTGTTCTCCCCTTGCTCGATGAACTCCTGTGTTTGGCCGTGTTTGCGTGTGTTTCTTGAGGTCCATGTATGAGATCATCAACTCACACCTGCTTCAGTCTCTTTATCCCCATCGCCTTCTTTGCGGCTGCTGCTCGTAGTCGTGCTTTTTCCAAGAGTTCCTTGAGAGATTCTGAAGTCGTCCATCCGTCACTCTCGCTCTCGTCAATTGCAGTCTGCTCTATCTGCTTGGGCTTGGTCTGTGCAGCCAGCTTCTTCTTAGGAGATGGACGTTTAGATGCGTTTTTGTGGCCAGTAATCACCAGTTCATCTTCGTCTTCTTCTTCACCTTCATTGCATGTATCTTCATAACTCTCGTCGTTGCTGTCATCTTCAACCTCAATGGACTCGAAGTGCCCCTGAACCTCCTTTTTTCTGGGGCTTCGACGGAGCATGTTGCTTGATAATTGATTTGGCAAAGCATTAGAGCACGGCTTTCGAGGTGCACATCTGAAATTAACTCCTTTCGTCTTTCTAAGAAGACCAATTCTATCGTTAACACTGCGATGGTTGATGTATCCCAATGCTTTGGCTGTTGCAACTGTGTCGATCTTCCATCGTTATCATATAATCAGCATCAACAATGTTTCTTTCTTTCTTTATTTTCTTCTTTCTTTTCTTCTCTTATGCCAAAATACAAGAAGATAAATTATTATACACACCTTCGCTGGGGACACTAGATTGCGGCAGATGCATTCAATGAACTCTGCATTTTGGATGTTGGGGCGGTAGTCGCTGCCACCTTCGGCTTCAGGCAGCCCAACACCATCCCTCATTGATTCAGTATTGGTGGGATATGAGGGCCTCGGTGAAGGCGACTCATCTCTGGCAGGAATAGCAGGCCCCCAGACATGAGTTGCTGCCGATGCTGGTGAGTTTGACAAGGGAGGAGGGTATATGTAGAAGGGCGAATTTGGTGTTTTCTGTTGCCAATTTCTTCTGTTTCTTCTACGTCGTGGCGTACAATTGAATGGCGGACCGTGTGAATCGATGGTCATGATGACACTGAGCTTGCTGTATATTTGCGCTGGATATTGAAATTGATGAAGATGATAAATTTGATGAAGCTGTTGAATATCTCATCTATATGCTGAGTATACACCCTTGACATGTTCAGATTATTGACAAAGAAGATATACAATATACGAGTACTCGATGCACATCATATCAAGAGTGACAGACAGAATTGACATTCATTGGGATATGATTATTTCGTCTCATGTATGATATATGATATATGCTTGTTGCTTGTTTGCTCATTGATGTCTGTATGGTCATATCACTCTCTACTGTCTCTTGATAACTGTGTTGCCTGTCTGTTCGCATCATCATAGTCATCATCATCAATACTACCAGAAGATATCCTTACTCAATTCATATCCAATCACTCGAGACTATCAAGACATTCAAAGAAATGCCGATGAGATGGGATGCCGCAGCAGACCAGCTGGTATGTATATGTCGCACAATATACAATCACTGCTTTCTTTTATATATCAATCATGTCTAATGAATTATGTGACAGATGCTGCTCCAGATACTCGACACCCATAAGATAACTCTCAACTACCAGGTCATCGCTGCTTCATGGCGTTCGTTCTTCCCTCCCCCCTCTCCTGACCCCTGAACCAGCCAGCCCCTTTAAAACCTGTTACACCGGCTACTTTACTGACATTTCAACATACTACCTACCACAGCGAAGGACGGCCGACACGGATCGCCCACCCCACGGGCTATTGCTGAGCGAATTGTCAGACTGAGAAAGTCCCTGGCGTCGTCAAGGAGGACAGTTAAAGGAGGAGAGGGAAGAGGGATGAGGAGTATGTGTCCATCACCCACCCCTACGAAGGTTGAGAACATGGAGAAATGGGCGGCAATGGACATGGACACAGACGACGAGGTGCCGACGGCCGTGAAGAAGGAGGAGGAGGGGAAAGCAGATGATGAAGAGGGCAAAGCTGATGAAGCTGCTCAAGTGCCTGTCAAGCAAGAAGACTTTGAATATTGAAATCGCAGCATCCATCAATTCATTCCTTCATTTGATATTTACATTTTATTCAAACTTCAAGAGTGGACCAGTGGAGCCTTTACCTACGTATTAACCGGCTGTATACCGATGTCAATATCAGAATCAAGACCAGTAGAACAGAGCTGATGAAATGTCAAACCATCTTCATCATCATCACCACCACAACCACATTCAGAAACCATATCAACCGTATCAAACAACTGCTGTCTCCTCTTGAAACATCTGCTGTGGCCAACAGAGGCATGGCAGACCCTGACAACGATAACGACAACGACAAGGACAACGATTCTGACGCCAACTCCACATCCTCCTCCTCCATCTCCATCACCTCTACCGCTCCCAGCGAAGAGCGCTCCGACTACGAGTTCGAGGAAATCATCTCAGAAGCTACAGTCCGCGGCACCAAATACTACCTCGTCAGCTGGACAAACTACCGCCTCGACGAATCAACATGGGAACCCATCTCGCACTTCGACGACCCGGAACAGGCCCTCGCAAACTGGGAAGAGACGAAGCGCGCCATCGAGCGCGGTGAAAAGCGCCCCGTCGATATCTACGCTATACGTCGCCAGGCTATACATCGCGAAATCGCTGCCCAGCGCAGGCGGCTCAAAAGACGTGCGAAGAAGAAGCGCCTGGGCATACCCGTTGACTCTGACACCGAGTGCGAATTGACCCCTGCGGACTTTGATCAGTGGGAGCCATCTGAGCCTGATAGCGCGGACGGTGACGAGGAGCTGCCGTCACAGCCTATATGGGCTGCGTTCAGACCTATACGTCTTCGCAGACATGCGCCTAGAGTGCGCAGAAGGAAAGCGGGCCAGGGCACGAGTACGCCGCTTACACTGAGTGATTCGAGTGACGATGAGAGCGAAAGCGTCAGTAACAGGAGCCGGACAGGGCAGGTGGAGAGGGAAAGGGAAAGGGAAACGGAGGCAAGCAAACGCCAGAGAAAGAAGACGCATTCGGCTGCCGTCAATGCAATCACGTTGGATCCCGAACCAACAAGGCAGGCGCAAGAGGCATCAGCGTCAACTTCCAGATTCAGAGAAAATGATAAAGGCAAAGGAAAGGCCAGGGAAACGCAACGAGACAGACTTGATGATTCCGTCTTGACAGGTCATGAATACGTCTCTGCTTCTTCTACGACTATATTTGATCCCCGTCATCCCAGCAGTGCGCAGAGAGCTTTGGCAAACATCAAGTCTAGAAAGCATAACCATTCTCGCACAACAATGCCTCCAAATAAAGGCTATCTCTACAAGAAATTGTCTACCTTGAACAGACATCAGAAAGCTGCAAGGGAGGAACGGCCACCGGATATCAACCAGGTCGAATTGTTCAGGCCAGGTGAAGATGTGCCCTCTATGATGAGTACGCTCCGTGGACAGAAGAGAAGAGTCGACAGTATCTTCGATCGAGGAAGAGATGAAAGTCGCTCCGATCGTGACAGAGAGAGGCCTCCTGAGGGAAATGTCTTCGCTAGACGAAAAAGCATTGCCCAGGGCAACACTAGTAGTCGAGGAGGAGCATGGCCATTCATCGCTCCTCCCCCACCACCACCACCACCACCACCACCTTCTCTTCCTCCTCCTCCTCCTCCTCCTACATCTTCTTCTTCACGCATTGATCACCCATCTAAACCTACTCCAAAGAAGCTGCGTCCATCTGCGTCAGCACCCAATGTAGGTCGACCGAAGCGGAATGTGAAGAAATGGGAGGCAATGATATATCTACGGGTGAACAATAAGGAGGTTGGTGTTGTCAAGATGGGCGAGCTGCCTCCTCCTGTTCTGAATATGTTGTCAAGACTGCCACAACGTGAACGTGCAGCAGAGTTCTTCGTTCATGATCTTTGCAATCTCAAGCAGTACGCTTCGCTTTGTGAGAAGGTGAGGGACTTCAAAATGCGGATTTTTTTTGGGCATGTTTTTACTGACTATCAATCCGTGGCATCACTGCAAATCAGGTCCGCAATCAGAACACTCTGATGGCTGCAGGCTATGTCAAACCGTTTGACGATAGTATTCGCGAACTCAAGAAGTTTACGGAATACCTGCGAGGGAAGAAACTAGCCGCACTGTTCTATCATCCAGATGGAGAGGTGTTCATTCTGTACCCCGGGAAAGTCCCTGATTGGGCGTTTCTCGACAAAAGCAACCGCCCGTCGATATTTGAGGTTGATCTGCGGTTCGCAATTAGCACGTCACTACCGCGATTGGCAGACTTATCTCGTGGAACAGCCGCTCAACCAATTGAGGTCAATGAAGAAGACGACGAGCTTTTTGTCCCGAATGATGTCGACAATGATATGGACATCACCATGCGGGACGCGACCCCCGAAACGCTGCCTGAAAATGAAGTATTGCCATCGTTCCTCGATGTGTCTACAGTCGACTCGCTAGATCGGCAGGGGGTGATTAGACTGTTGGAAGACAGGTTCCATGTCACTCTCGAGGAATTAACAGCCGTCAACGGCGATGACAAGCCCGCGCGGAACTTTTACCTTGGCTTTCCCCGGTATACAGTCGAATATGAGTTCCTCAGAAACATATTGAAGAAGTGCGGCATGGAAATCTTTTCAAACCATGAAGGGAATGACTGGTTGACATTTCGCCGCACAACCGAGTCTGAACCGGGGACCGTCCTTCTCCACGAATCGTTTTCTGACTTCTCTGCTTTACCTTCTTTCTCGCGAGCTCTATACAACCACATCAACGTGTTTTACGTCTCGCTCGCTCAGCCACTAGCGTCAACCGTCGACACCCACATCGACCTCATCTTCCCACATGGCGGCGCAATACTCCTGACGGACGAAGTGATAACCGCCACGCCACAACGGGCCGTCACAATCGTCAGATGGTTCATAGAGCACGCTAAAGGTCGTAAACGGGGTACATGGAAACTTGCCTTCCGACCTAACGTCTCGCATTGGATACTTGAGTTGTACGCTACGACTCGCGACGAGTCCTTTGCGGAACTGTACCGTTTGATAGAGGAGTATACGCCTATATATTCACGCATGCATCTGAATTCGTATACGCGTGAGGACTCACCGCCTGCGTCGTTGGATGATACGTTTGAAGGGTTAGATGATGATGAAGGGGTGTTTAGTCCGTTCGTGTCGACGAGGTATATTCCGAGATATGGAATGAGGCGGGATAACGAAGTTGAATTGTCGTTGAGGGGGTTAGATGCTGAGATGAGGAATGCAGACCAGCTGATTGAGTGGTTTGCGGGGTGGGCATTGATGAATGCGGAGAAGTATAGGAAGTTTGTTGTTGTGTTGGCTGAGGGTAGGAAGGAGAAAGTGTTGGAGAAGTGGAAGAGATGGACTCATGTAGGTTTTTTTCTTTTGTCCCCTTTTTTTCTTTTTTCTTCTCCCCCTCTCTCCCATACAACCCACGACATTTAAATCTGACTGACGTGATGATTCTTGCAGATTGAGATGGCGGAGTACAAACATCTTAAACACATGTTCCCTAGGATCAGGAATCACGATCAAGCGAACAACAAACCGAGTTGAGCGTGGTTGTAAAGATGATGGATTATCAAAGTCGAAGGAAAATGGGGGATAGTGATGCCAGGACAGTGCAATGTTCAGTTCAGCAACGACCCTCAAACCCCCGCCTGATCCAAGGCACAAGGAGCCATGGTGGAATTCGGCTGGGACAGGCAGCCATGAAATGAAAGAATCCAGCGCAAACTGAAGGGATTCACTCACTTCGCAATGGCTACTGAACGCAGAGCAGTGTGAAGTTTGATAATATGCAGAAAGAAATGATTCTGCAGGATGCGAACAGGGGAGGAAAACGGCAATGGGCGACTCTAGCCTGAGGCAATGACATTTAAAATGTCGTCACTATCAAGAAGATTGCGGAAAGAGAGAACCCGCGAACGTTGCCAAGGACAAGGAGGCAACGCTTCAAGCCATGGGAAAAGCTGCAGAGATAACTCAAACATTGATATGTTAATGTTTCTTCAGCATGTATGTTGTTACAATTATACTGTCGCGTTCACGAGGTTTATATGATTATGACAAGGGGGTTAATGGGCTCTTCATATCGTCATTCAATTTGTTTTCAAGAGACGACAAGATAGAAGAAGAGATAGAGAAAAAAAAAAAGAAATAAGACAAGAGATAAGAGATAAGAGACATAATTGACAGGTGTGCTTTGAGTAAGGTAGTCAGGAAGTAAAGAAAAAAGTAAAAGCAAAACATGAAGCAGAAGCAGAAGCAGAAACAATTAACGACACGAAGGAGCGCAGAAATAGGAGGCAAAAAGGAAAACAAAAGATATGGAAAGTAGGGAAAGACTACCCCCCGGCAGGTAACCAAAGCATCAAATCATGAGTAGTAACGTTAACGGGACAGCTTTTATTTTATGTTTTCTTTTTCTTCTTTCTCTCTTCCTCTCGTGCAAGAGACAAATCAACTTTTGCGATTGACTTGACGACATTCAACGGATCAACAGATCAATCGCATCATCATCATCCCTTTCAGTTCTTGATATATAAATCATTCATCGCACATCGCGCACTCAAACCAACCAATCCAAGTCGAAGGTCGAAGATAAAAGGGGGTAGAAAAGGAAGAGAGACAGAAAGAGAGCATTTGTATGGTATATTGCTTTCCTGCATTCGCTGATGTTGTCTGATTTTAAAATGACGAGAGAGAAAAGAGAAATAAAAAAGAGAAAGAGAAGGAAAATATCAAACTTAACAGCACCCCTTGCTGCTTTCCTGGTCCTGAGGCTTGTTTATTTCGACGACCTTGCGGTCACCGAGGGGGTTCTGGAGGGAGTCGCCGCTGTCGAGGGCCTTTGTGGAGACGATGCGGTAGATTTCTGGGGGAAAGAAAAAGAAAAAACCACCCGTTAGAGTTGGGAAAGGAGAAATGTTGGAAGGGGTAAGACAATACCTGTGAGGATGTTCTGGAAGGCGAGTTCGACGTTGCTGGCGTCTAGAGCGGAGGTCTCGATGAAGGAGAGGTTGTTGTCGCCTGGGAAGAAAGTCAGTGAGTGAGTGGACGAGGGTAAAAGAGAAGAAGAGGAAGAGGGACAACGAACTGGCAAACTGTTTAGCCTCCTCAGTAGGCACAGCCCTCAAATGTCTCAAATCACTCTTATTCCCAACAAGCATGATAACGATATTCGAGTCGGCATGATCGCGCAACTCCTTGAGCCAGCGGTTAACGTTATCGTAAGTCTGATGCTTGCTGATATCGTAGACGAGCAGGGCGCCGACAGCGCCGCGGTAGTAGGCGGAGGTGATTGCGCGGTATCTCTCCTGGCCTGCGGTATCCCAGATCTGGGCCTTGATGGTCTTGTTGTCGACTTGGATGGAGCGGGTTGCGAACTCGACGCCGATGGTTGACTTTGAGTCGAGGTTGAATTCGTTGCGGGTGAAGCGCGAGAGCAGGTTTGATTTGCCGACGCCGGAGTCACCGATTAGGACGACTGGAAGGAAAGGAGGGGGGGAGAAGTCAGTATGAGTAGGTGGGAGATGTGGGAGATGAGGTGAGGGTTGGTTTGGTGGTGGGATTCTGAATTGGTGTATTCACCTTTGAAGAGGAACTGCAGAGGGAGGAGTCGTCAGTATGAGTGGGATGGGAAGAGGTGAAGGGAGGAAGGGAAGAAGAGACTCACATCATACTCGTCGTTAGCCATGGTGATAGATGTGGTGGTTGTTGCTGTTCTGGTTGTTCTTCTGGTGGTTGTTGTTTGTTGCGATGGATGGCTGGAGATGATAGGCTGCTACGATAAGGGTGTAAGAGAGAGGAGGGAGTTAGGTAGGTGGCAGTTGCAGTGAGATGTCAGTGGTTGTCTTTTTCTTTTCTTTCTTTCTGTTTGATGAGGTGATTTCTTCGTCTTCGTCTTCTTCTTATTCTTCTCCTCCTTGATATCTTTCTTTATCTTCTCTTCCCTCTTCTTTTCTTCAATCTCGTTGATCGTCGTCGCAATTCACAAAATGACAACAAAAAGAGAGAGTGATGAGAGAGGGGAAAGAGAACACGGTAGAGGTACTTCTTGTTACAGCCAGATTTATATGAAACAACAAGTATAGTTACAGTTAGAGAATAAAGACCCTTGGGATGTCTCAATTTATATAAAGAGGGAGGCATAATAAGAAGAGACTAATTAATAAGACATGGTATACCGAATGGGGTAAGATTGTAATTAATTTCATACAACAATATAAAGGGAATAAAACTAAGAGAGAGAAGGAAGAGTCAATTGTATGGTTATCTCATCTATTATCTCATCTCTCTTCTCTCTTTACTCCCTTCTTCTCTTACTCTTCTACTCTCTTACTCTTACTACTCTCTCCCTTCTTCTTGTCTCTCTCTCTCTTCATGTTGTCGTTGTCTCCTTCTTGTTGTTCATTGAAATATTACTGTATTGTAATTTACTTAACCATACAAATCTCACCCCTCTTCACTGTAACATGACTGTAAATACCAATACCCACTTCTTCTCTTACCCGAGTATTAATTTATTTTTTATTTTTATTTTTTTATTCAATTCAATTCTCTCTTTCTTCCTCTCTCTCTCATCCAAGACTTCTTTCTCATCTTTCTCATCTTTCTTTCCTTTTACTCTTTCTCTCTTCTCTTCTTCTTCTTCTTCTTCTTCCTCTCTCTCTGCTGCTTTTCTCTTCCCCTCTCCCTTCTTCTTCCCCCCCTCTCTCCTCCTTCTCGTCGCTCCCAAAACATACTACCCCCATCATGTTTAAGAGGTGCGCCCCCAATTCCAATTCCCTTTCAATTGCCTTCCAATTCTCTTTCTCTTCCTCCTCTAACTCCCTCACAGCGGTCTTGCCCGGACCTTCGGAAGGTCTCTTCTCAGACCTACTCCCTCCGCCTCCAGACATGCCTTGAACTCTTCCCGCTCCAATTCCCTCGCCGCCCTTGCTGCCCGTTACGCCTCTTCCCAGGCTGATGCCAGCAAGATCGGAAAGGTTCACCAGGTCATTGGTGCCGTCGTCGATGGTGCGTATTTGATTGTCTGTCTTTTTCTGTCTTTTTCTGTCTTTTTCATTTCTTTACTTCTCTTTCCCCCTGCAATTCATTCCCGCTTTCCCCGCGCCCGCGACAGGAGGGTTCATAGAGAAAAGAATTAAGAGGAGGATGAGGGGGGAAAAGGGAATATGAGCCGCCGCCTGCCACTACCACTATAACAACCACCACCACCACCACATCATCAACAAAAACATCCAAAACAACCTCAATTGCCTTCAATACCCCCCTAACTACCCTCTACACACCTCAATTGCTTCATATCCATCCCCTCCCATGCCATTGACCCTTCTCCCTCCCTCCTACACTCACTTCTCAACCCTCCCTAATCACTGGTCACTTGCCGCCGGTTCTTCCCTTTTCTGCCGTCCTACCCGCCCACTTTATTTTTCACTTCCTTCCCCATAACATATAACCCCAGCATGGTGGTGTACGAGAATTTAATAAATTCAATTAACTAACTATCCAACCCCCCTTCTACTACAGTCAAGTTCCCCACTGCTGAACTCCCTGCCATTCTTAACGCTTTGGAGGCTAAGAACGGTGATCAGAAGCTCGTTCTCGAGGTCGCTGTACGTGTTATATTCTTTTTTTTTTTACAAAGAAAACCCCTCCCCACACACCACCATTTTCCTCCGATCCCCTCACTAACCGACTTCTTTCTCCCCCGATCAGCAACATCTCGGTGAAAATGTCGTCAGAACCATTGCTATGGATGGTAAGTTCTTTTCCTTCTTTCTCTTCTCTTCTCAACTCAGTGCAACCCCGCCAACTCTTTTCTCTTCTCCAGGTACTGAGGGTCTCACCCGTGGTGCCGACGCCCTCGACACCGGCAACCCCATCATGATCCCCGTCGGCCCCGGTACCCTTGGCCGCATCGTCAACGTCACCGGTGACCCCGTCGACGAGCGCGGTCCCGTCAAGGCTACCAAGTACGCCCCCATCCACGCCGAGGCTCCTCCCTTCACCGAGCAGTCTACCGAGGGTGAGATTCTCGTCACCGGTATCAAGGTCGTCGATCTTCTCGCTCCTTATGCTCGTGGTGGTAAGATTGGTTTGTTCGGTGGTGCTGGTGTCGGCAAGACTGTCTTTATTCAGGAGTTGATTGTAAGGAATACCCCCCTTCCTTTTTACACTTAGCATGGTCGCATCGCGAAGCTGTGCGACAATTGCCGATTTTCAATTGGCAATTGCAATGCAATGCAACTGCACACCCCCCGCTAACCTCCCCTCCCCAGAACAACATCGCCAAGGCCCACGGTGGTTACTCCGTCTTCACCGGTGTCGGTGAGCGTACTCGTGAAGGTAACGATTTGTACCATGAGATGCAGGAGACCGGTGTCATCCAGCTCGAGGGCGAGTCCAAGGTCGCCTTGGTCTTCGGTCAGATGAACGAGCCCCCAGGTGCCCGTGCCCGTGTCGCTCTTACTGGTCTTACCATTGCCGAGTACTTCCGTGACGAGGAGGGTCAGGATGGTGAGTTAAAAAGAAGAATTCCCAAAAAACATTCTTGCGCGGTCCAAAATTTGTTTTTCCAGTCCGCTGACCAAAATAACTTACTTCTACAGTCCTCCTCTTCATTGACAACATTTTCCGTTTCACCCAGGCCGGTTCTGAGGTGTCCGCCTTGCTCGGTCGTATCCCCTCTGCCGTCGGTTACCAGCCCACTCTCGCCGTCGACATGGGTATCATGCAGGAGCGTATCACCACCACCAAGAAGGGTTCCATCACCTCCGTCCAGGCCGTCTACGTCCCCGCTGACGACTTGACTGATCCCGCCCCCGCTACCACCTTCGCTCACTTGGACGCTACCACCGTCTTGTCCCGTGGTATCTCCGAGTTGGGTATCTACCCCGCCGTCGACCCCCTCGACTCCAAGTCCCGTATGCTCGACCCCCGTATCGTCGGTGAGGAGCACTACGCCGTCGCCACCCGCGTCCAGCAGATGTTGCAGGAGTACAAGTCCCTCCAGGACATCATCGCCATTCTCGGTATGGACGAGTTGTCCGAGGCCGATAAGCTCACCGTCGAGCGCGCGCGTAAGTTGCAGCGTTTCCTCTCGCAACCTTTCACCGTCGCACAGGTCTTCACCGGTATCGAGGGTAAGTTGGTCGACTTGAAGGATACCATCCGCTCCTTCAAGATGATCATGAACGGCGAAGGTGATAACTTGCCCGAGGCTGCGTTCTACATGGTCGGTGACTTCGAGAGCGCTAAGGCTAAGGGTGAGAAGATCATCGCTGAGTTGGAGAAGAGCGCTTAGATGATTTCTCATCGTCATTGTTTCTGTTTTTCTTCAGAGTTTGAAAAGAAGGGGTTTTGAAGAAAAAAACCGTATATAAAGCTTGAGATGAACTCCTGGCATGTGTGTGTGATATTATAAAATCCTCTTACATTTTTTTCCTTTTTTTTTCTTCTTCACGTCTTCCCATTTTTTTTTTTTTTTTCATCTTCGTCTGTGTCTTCTATGATAATATGTAGTGGATGCAGACGAGCAAGCAAGCAACAGAAAAATGTTGATTTTCGGGGCCTTTTTATCAATTGACTTTGTGCAGTCACCAAAGTCTTATAGCCATACTGTAAACCATCATCATCCATCATCATCCATGTCCCATCAATCGTAAAATGAAACACACACCCGCCCGGCAATTGCACTACACACTCGCCCTCGGCATCTTTTCTCTCTTTTGCCGATCCTCCCTCGTGTTCAAACGTCGCTATGGAGCCCGGTGAAGTATACACACATACTGTATATCTGTGGAGTGAGGAGGAGGGGCAAAGGACAAAAGACGTTTTATTTGGAATCTGTAGGCTCGATTGATGCGTGTTCACTATCCTTGCTATCTGTTGTGGTGTCGTGTAGCCGGGGGGAGGGGTGGGCTTTGATAACCTATAATTACCTCACACGCCAAAAGCCCGAGCGGGCGGGCAGATCTGATCTGATGGGATTTTCTTTTTGAGGCATGGAATAGTTCGTTGGGTTTGTTTGGATTGTGAGGGGATGATGTTTTGAGGGATCTCACTTTATGGTTGGTTATCTTTCTCTCCTTCTCAAACGACGATTATCATCATTTGACGTCTGTCAATTTTTATTTTTATTTTTTATTTTTTTTGAAGATCTAGATCGGTAGGAGATAGCCAATGCCTACCGCACAGCGAGGTCGGTTGTCTTCTCCCTCTCTCTCTTGTTCTGAGAAAGCGTTTCACGCCTCCCTCTACATGTTGGAACTACCACGCTCCAACTAACATAACAAAAGCATAGGCGTCCTAATCGACTGCGATCCATCAGTCAAAGCCGTCATTCTCAAAATCGACGCCGAGATGGGCAATTGCTACGTCGTGCATGATTTAGAAGGGGAGAGATGGCTTGTTGTTAAGGAATCGCATTTGGGTCAGTTGAAAGAGAGATTGAGTAAAGTAAGTGAGAAGAGAAAACAAAAAAAGAATATAAAATAAATTAAATTTATGGATTGGGTCTCTGTTGACGTTCTGTCTGCTTTTTTTTTTGGGCGTGACAGGAGATTGATAGAAGGTTGATGCAACCTGAAGAGGA
Source organism: Ascosphaera apis ARSEF 7405 (assembly GCA_001636715.1). NCBI lineage: Eukaryota > Fungi > Ascomycota > Eurotiomycetes > Onygenales > Ascosphaeraceae > Ascosphaera > Ascosphaera apis. Next base: position 57,792 of record AZGZ01000003.1, on the reverse strand, counting down.
TGATTCTTCTGAAGAGGAGAAGTGAATTGAACTGATGCTGGGGATATTATTTTTCTCTCTGTCTTTTTGTCTGTTTGGTATAGCTCAAAGCGAAAACACATCGAGGAATGATAGTCAGTTAACACCAAATCATAGCTGAATGTAAATCAGTATATCGGTCGGTAACCAAAATCCCTGCTTTCAAGTTTCACTCCGTACCAATATTTGCTTCTAAGTAGTTTATGATCCTCGCATTCGCAAATCAAATCTCTAACGCGGAAAGTTCTATGTTGCTGAGCTTGCTGAGCATCGGGCATGGCTGTAGCGATACCTTTTCTACCCTGGTATATAAGCGTGAACTCGTCACCCGGGAACTCAATATCGTTCATGACGAAGTCAAACGTATCGGTGAACGTCTCCTCATTACAGAAGAACCACGTATCTAATGACGCTAGGTATTTCAGGAATAGGTTCTTATCATAAGCATACTCTCGCAAGAATATGATTTGTGCCGGTGTCAACTTCATCATGTTCTGCAGAAGGGTATAGTTGGCTCCTTCATCGCCATGGGCATCAAGGCCTCCTAGAATCCAATGCGCTGGATTGAAATAGGCTGTGTATAGGTTGTTTGGCGTCGCGAACCATCGTGATGCTTTCCCCGTAGTATAATCATAGACGTACTCATCCCGACTCCAGATTGATCCAGGTTCCAACACCCTATAGTCCGTCACCGCGCTCATCCGAGAGAGAAACGCTTTGCTCTGTAGTGTCCATCGAATATCTGGGCTAGGGTCACCGCGTACCTCGTGAAACCCATCTTGGGAGAAGAGAAACTTCAATGCGTTCCTGGTATACTTCATCTCCTTGTCCACGTCTATACGTTCCTTCAAGTAAGAGTCGGAATTGGCGAAGAGATTTGTCCTGAGAACATCCCTCATGAGCAATCGCAAATCTTCCATTTCAATGATTTCCTCTGCGCTCCATTGTTCAAGGAAATCAGCCCTTTTGTCAACCACGGCGGGATCATCTTTCCGTGTCCACGGATAGTCCGAATGATAATGCAATTGAGCGTATAACCAGAGCCGGTAAACAGCTCTTCGACACTTGAATCTCTCATGCTTGTATAAATATCGCCTGAATATGCCGTTCACCCTCCATTTCCTGAGTGCGTAGATCTCCTCCCATTTCCGTGCCACAAACCCGATGTGAACAATTTGGCGGAGGAGATCCAGAGATAATGGTGGTCTTTCTGGCACTTTATCATAGGAATTTGGAACAAGCAGTCGGAGGAGGTCGTTCATGGGTCCATATTCACGTTCTGCGATACGGAAAAGAACAGACCATTTGTAACGCGTGTTGACGGCCGCATAGAATCGACGGCAGCTTTGGGAGAGGTTGAGGACATCAGCAATGTGATCACTTAATGTCACGATATGAAAGAGGATATCTAGAGGCAATTTGTAGATTGACATCCTGATGCCTCAATTTGACGTGTCCAATGAGAACAACTGCTGTCTTCAATTCAAAGAATAAGAAATATCGACATATATCCCAAGAACAACCGTCTTTTTGGATATATTGTCAGGTAATGATAATTTCACTTCCGGCACTGCTGAAAGCTCATCGTCTGCGAGATACTCGTAAACAGAACGTGTATCTCAATGCCTGATAGACATGTGGTTATACCTGTTGACTCCATACTCGTCTGTGAGAAGAATGACAGACATAAGGCAGGTATATGCTTCAGCTAAAAAGCAGGAGAGACTCGAACAAGACCGAGTCTGGCGTTGCCGTTATTCCATGAAACTTTCTTTGGTAATCCTGGTCTGTCTGATCCCCTGGGTTTCTTGACCTTAACCCCTGGAAGAGTTCGGTTGAGGCATATAGAAGGTTTACCTCGCCGAATGCTTGACTCGCGCAAGGATAACCGATCTTCCATCTATTACCCCAAAATCGCTTTCATAAACCTCGTCGCTCTCAACAAGCTTCAATTCCCGGTCGTGGGGTATGCCTCGGCTCGCCGTCGATCAGTCCTCAGCCAAGCATCATTGTATCACTGAGAGTCTCCGCTTGACGGCTACCGTGCCATAAAGCACCGCCAGGATGATCTTGTTTCTGCTGGAAGATGGTGTGCTGCAAAGAGAGAAGAAATCAAGACCGATACAGTTCTCAACTCCGGTCAGGATCCAGCAATGGCAGCTTGAAGTTATACCATACTTCTTAGCGCAGTATCATAAAGTTACTGGCGGTGATCATCAATACCACGTTCCACCCATGCAAAGTAAGTATGTAATCCCGAAAAGTTAAGTCTAGTAGACTCGATGCACGGGCCTAACCATCAAGTAGAGGCCGTTGCACATTGCAAAAAGAAAAAAGAAGAAAGGCACAAAAGAGACCAGCATGACAGGAAAAACGCCACATTGGATTTTGCTTTGCATAGATTGGACAAGCGCAGCGAGGGGAGATAACTCCACCGAAAGTCTACAATCTGCGCCCACACGGTGTGATTGTGAGAGCTGGGTGAATTCTGAAAGCTCGTTAGAAAATAGACCCCAGGTTGATGGAGCGAGATCTAGATTCGAATCTTTACCGAATACGTGAAATCGTGTGTGCGTGGATGGATGTAGGGTCCAATGCTTGTTGACATATCATGTTGCCTTTCTATCACGCTCATTATTCTGCGTCAAGCCTCAAGCGCCCTCTTTGGAGTGTGAAATTAAGGATAGGGATTGTGAAGGAAACATGACATAATTATCTGGAGGTGGGCATAGGGTATATCATAGTACTAAGGGATGCATCACGGCTCCTGACTCCGTGAGATGCACTCCGTGACACGGCCAACACCGTTGAGATATAGTCAAAAGCTTGACAAGAGTATAGTGAAAGATAGTTCACTGCAATCAGCAAAATAGGTAAGATGAAACGCCGACAGCAGGAAAAGAAAAATTTGATAAAAGAAAGAAAATGACAAATAGTCAAAGCTAAGCTGATAATGAGCAAAATGACGCTGGAAAAAAAAAAGGGGGGGAATCACACAGCAAAGCCGCAAATCATCAATAGGTCGTAATTGATTTTTCAACAAGAATACCTCCACCACTGGCAAACCGTGAAGTTCCTACCGTTGTCCATTGTGACTCTCCAGTCAATGTCTTGCTGCTCATGGACTCTGAGAGAACGTCACGATGTAAAGCGCCAGTACATTGCGGTGGTTGGGACTGATAATATGACAGTGGGAGGTCTTCGGCGGCGTCATCAACGACTGAGTTTTGTCTATGTCGCCAAAATTTGAACCAGGGCCTTCGTCGTGGTTCTTCGTAGGGGGTAATTTGTGTTTGATTTCCCTTTAACGACACTGTATTCGAGCTTCCACGATCCTTCCGGAATAACAGCTGGAAAGACGGTGCGCAGCAGGTAAAGATACCCGTCGAGATCTCGATGAGAGACCAGTAGACATCCTTTGTTGCAGTAGTGAAATCAAGGAAATCGGTCCTGATCATACCGACCATACGCGCGACGCCCATACCTGTCGATCTGTAATTGAGGAAGTCAGTCTTATTATTTTCAGGGGCGAGGCAGAGATTGATGGGTTAGTATGAGCTTACAGAAGACCCATTCCCACGATGCCTGTAATGGCTAGCTTTGTAGTGACCGGCAGGTGCAGCTTCCAAATCACCGGCTGGGGTAAGGCAATCACCAGCAAATCCACAAAAATATCAATTGCTGCGATTGAGACATATGCAGCTCTTGGATCACCACACATGCCATTGGCAGGAAGCAGACTCCAGAGAAGATTGACAGGACGACAAAGTAAAAATGTGACCATGACTGTGGCAATAATCCACATGATTGTAAGGGTCAAAATGATACCCCCACATATTCGAAATATGGCTCTTTGGCCCGAGAAAGCTCGATATATGAACAGGATGATGCTAATCTTCACCAGTCCAAGTGAGGAGGCAAAGAGGCACTCGGCAGCTAGGACAAGCTAAAATGTAGTGAAGTTAGCTTCGACATGCTCCAAAGGTCCCATTGCAAAGCGTGCCAAAATTCAAACCTTGAATAGCCGATGCATTTGGTAGGCGGGCAATTCCCATGAATGCCACCCCATACCAGCCCACGTTACCAGAAGTACTCCAACAACATTGAACCCAGTAAACATGCACTAGATATAAGATGTTAATGATGACTGTTTTCACAGGTCTCAAAGACATAGCTGAACTCACCAAAGCAGCAAGGATGACATAGTCTTCAAGCAGAAAAGGTAGTTTCCTTGAATATCGAGAGTAATACCGAAGAGCAACAGAGACTATAGAAATGGTGTAGAAAATGCCGACACACGCAATAACGCCTCTTCCATCTTTGTTCAGATAACGATGGGGTTGATGAGTGTGTAACTCTGGATTGTCTTCAAACCCTCGCGAATCCATCCTAATGAATATTGTGAGTTTTCAATGCCACATCCAAACATTTGGATAAACTTGGGAGATCATTCGGCTCTCAAAGGCAACATACTTGAGACAATCTTGACAACCCAATGAGATTGTCTAGAGGATAAAGGTAGAGACCAGATCAGGTTTAACTTCAACTCTTGGACAAAAGATTGAAGCAGGGTCCAAAACGATCTAACTCGAGAGGAAAGGGAATAAATCTTGGAAAAACAATTCGACAATGACAGCGAAGATATGGAGATAAAAGCCTAGAAAAGATGTCTCTCTTCCCACTTTTGAAAAAAACAAAAAAAAAAAAAAAAAAAAAAAGACTTTTTCCATTCTCACCATTTGCTATAAGAGTGCCGGCGATACAGCACGAGACATGAGCTATTGTGGATCATGAAAGTACTCAATCTATGATAGAGTCTTTTATTAAGTTAGCCCCTATGCTGGAGAGGAACCCCACCAGACACGGTCATTGTTACGTGACGATGTAAGGATGATCGAAATGGCGGAGGGGGGAAGAGGGAGAGTAAGGAAATCACAGGAAGCATTGGGAGGTAGCGCCCTGTCCTATTCTTCAGCTTCCATATTTTCTTTGCAAAAACTCAGGAACATCTTGCATATCTTGGCGGATTGGTAGATGCCTGGCCTTCGTGCATCAACGTTCGTCTGACCCGTTTGGCTTCGGGACTAGGCTTTTCAAGAGGGTTTGCCCGGCGTGTGCGAGTGGAAGGGAGCGTGCAAAGATGTTTCAATTGCACAGGCCAAGTCCTATAGAGAAGGAAAGCTGTCCATTCTCACACTAGCCCGACCGACTCAGGGCTTGATGTAGTCGAGAGAAGCTTTCAGGAACAGAAAAAGTGTACCGCAGTTTTTGCAACGACTCAGACGAGTTATTTTGTAAACAGAGTGGCAACAAGCTTCTCCTTTCCATACCGACTCGATTGGCCCCATGTTTTGGAATTTCTTGGACTGTCGTAAGATGAGAGGAAGCTGGAAGAACCTGGTCAGGCAGGCCGGGAATGCCTCAATTCCAGCAATCCGGAACCAGCATACGTTCTCATGATTGACCAAGCTTCATAGATGGGGATGAGACCGATTTGGTCACAGCTCTTGTTGCAAAAACAGCAAATTGATGAGATGGGCGGGAAGATCAGGACCATTGACATGTAGTTCCAATCTGCACCAATGCAGCCACGATATGCGTCCAATAACCCCAGAACTCTCGTCTGATAGTGAAATTTTCTCAATCTCGTAGTCTCGACCACTGACGTGAATCGGGAACGTTCAGACTCAGTCAAAGAACACTGGATTCAATCCCGATATTGCATTGCGTATGTGTATCCGTCTAACCAGGCAAAGCCCCTGGTGTTCTGTGATACTTACGTACACGAACATTCTCTTCTTCCATAACGCGGAGAAGCAGCCAGAGAGTCAGGAAGTACGGAGAGTGATTACTGTGTACGCCTTTAACAACCCCCCTGCTCGGCATCCAAACCCGTTAAGGCTTCCTTGAACATGAAACAATCTCGGCACTGGAGAAGACCGGCGGCGGGCCGCACGTAACATGGATTGTGGACGGCAAGACAAGGATTGAACCAGGCAAGCTAACGAGGGAGAAGCAACATCATCGTCGTCGCCATCATCACCGCCGTCAACGGCTTGTATGACGTTCACCTTGCTATATACTAATTTCATCTTGAATTGGAATACTCAAGCATATATGAGATAGGAATTTCGGTTGAGTATGTAACGTAAGAGGCTGAACTAGACAGATGGAACCTGTATGTGACTTTTGCTTGACGTGAGGCTTGCAGATATTGACTCGTGCAGATGGTTAGCAGCTGTAACTCAATGTTCATTCCATGTGATAAGCTATGGTCTGTCTAAGCCGGCTCAAACCATACAGATAGGATTGACACAAAGGAATTATTATGCGTGCAGGCCAGGCGATATCAGATAAAGCTGAGCAGAGTGACAGCAACTATTGCCATGGCTGCGATGGCTTACCATGATACATCTTTAAACCTACGTGTGATGCTGCATTTGGCGTGTGCTCTTTACGCTGCTTGGTGGTCTCCCCCCCCATTTATTAAGCACTAGTCAAGAGCATTGGCGTGAGAAGACGTCAAGATAGGGCCATGCTGTGGCAAAGAGTGCCGTTTGTAAATAGGGGCTTTTCTAATGTAGAAATAAACAATCCAATGCGACAACTTTTAATCAGGTATTAAACAAAAGAAAAGCATTTAAAACAAGGGAAAAAAGAAAGCCGACATGGTGGTAATAGTACAAGAAAAATGTGATGAGAGCCCTCCCACAAGGTAGTTATGCCGAGGGGATGATGAGCTGAACAAGAAAGACACAAATTATTCCTCCGCGCATGGCTCCATTATGCAAACACCTTCTTCGGTTCCAAAATATTCTTAGCAGCATGCTCATGACCGTCTGTTGTCAAGCCCAAACCAGTCTTCTTGACCGTCCGGTCAGTGACTCCAGTCTGTCTTGTGGCGTATCTAGCAGCCTTCTTCATGCGAATTTCGCTTCTGACTTGGTTCGGGCTGACGAACTCGCGGTTCTCATAGATGACAGGGCCACCAAAGCTTCCTTCCAACATGACGATGGGCGTCAACACGAAGCGGGGACCGATCTCAACGAGAGAGATCTCTGGCATGCCACTCTGGTGCTTGGACTTCTTCTGCTTCTTCTTATCCTTCTCCTCGTCCTCAGTGGGCAACTTCAGAGACTCGGCCTGGTGACCAGGAACATTCGCCGCACTTCCACCTTCTGTCTCTCGGATCTCGAACACACGGATCCAAATCTTTCCGTCGAGGTAGTAGATACCAATGACACGGTCGATGAAGGGCTTCATGCCCTTGACGCCACGCTTGGGCACGCAGAAAACATTCTTGAGCATCTCCCTCACAAGCGCACGCCACTCATTACCAGGCTTTCCCTCGAGGGTCGTAGAATCATCAAATGACTTATCGAAGACAACGACACCACGGCCACCCTTCAAGCAGTTGCCAGCGAAACCGGTATTGAGCTCTCCCATAGTATGCAGATTGTTGACATGAAACTTGATGGTAGGGCCATTAGGAGGGCGCGAAATCCAGAGATACAAATCCTGACCGCGCTTCTTGGCTTCGAGGAAGAAAATAACGTTGCAGCTGTGTAGTTCGGCGAGAGAGTTGAGTAGGAAGTTGTATCCAGCGGTCTTCTTGCGCGTATCGAGTTTTGTCTCCTTGTGTGTGTGTGGCAGAAGAGCACAGAGGTCTGCTAGGAGATATCGGTGTCTGGTAGAAATATTGTAAGCGTCAGATCAATCCCAGTAAGGTCTCAAAGACGGATCGCAAAGCACAACGTACCTATGCGTGACACCTCTTGATGTCAACATCAAAACTCTTGTTTTCGGCATGAACCCGGTCTTTTTCGAGCTTGAACCATCCTGCTGCTGCTGCTGCTGCTGCTGCTCCTCCTCGCTATCCTCCATATCCTCATCACTGTCGGTCTCACTCTCATCTGAAAGCATCTCCATGTTATCTAGCGCAGCTTCATCCTCCTCGTCCTGCTCGCGCTGTTTCTGCTTCTTCGCAATTGTCTTGTAGACGGCGGCCATTTTGAATTCTTCCCGGCAAAGTAGATTGATATGTCTGTGTCTGATAATGGCTGATTCGCACGATTATATCCCTTTCTT